>JAGDYQ010000299.1:123360-211327 GCA_021962125.1 Bulinus truncatus
CATCAGCGGTGGCCATCTTTGGCTGAGTAATACCGTCTAATACAGTCGACGCGGGACAGGTGCAATGCGCCGCGAAATACGGCCGCCGCGGTTGCCGAACTCAGCAAAAAGAGGGCACACGTGATCGACGCTAGTGCAATCCGCAGCGAAATTCAGACGACGTGGGTGCAATACGCAGCGTAATACGGCCGACGCGATCGACGGAAGCACTATACACAGTAAAATGTTTTCTATACGTTTCATGACATTTGGAACATAAATTATTATAGATGTTTAAAAAAATTAAGTTTTTCCAGATTACAATAAAAAAAATTTCATGTCAGGGAAAAATGTTTTCTATACGTTTCATGACATCTGGAACATATCTAGATAATGTTTAAAAATTATTATTATTATTTTTTGGATTTTTTTGGTTTTATAACCTCCCCAGTTTGGCTTGCGGCCGCTTGCCATACAGCTCATGGCGGCATTGTGTAAAAAATTGTTATGATTTTTGCCTTATTTTTAACCAGACTTTGGCTTCTTTATTGAAAATATTTATTTTATTATGTTTACTAAAAACATTAAAACAAACAATATACTGTGCGGTTTACGCTGTTTTACCAAACGAATACTTCCGATTTAGGCTTGTGGCCGGATGTAGATGGTACTCCTAATCACTGAAATTAATTAATCGCCGCTGTTAACACAACAAATTATGACAGAAACAATTAAAAATGGCCGTCAAATATGCATTTTTAAATTACCGTAATTACGCGTAATTTTCCAAAGTACCGTTACCGTAAATTACACGTAATTTACGGTAACTTACGCGTAACGTTACGCGACTTCGAACCCTAGTTGTACACAGCTGGCACGTGTTGTACACAGGCGGCACGTGTTGTACACAGCTGGCATGTGTTGTACACAGTTGGCATGTGTTGTACAACAAGGTCAAGGCGTGTGTTACATATTGTACTTTACGATACGGCAGTAGTATCATGCTTATAGAGCAGCAGCCAGAAAATCTAAGGACGTTACTCTTGGTCTCGTCTCGAAAAAATTAAAAAAATAAAACAACTAAACGTTCAGCCTTGTTGGTAGGTCAACAAATAAATCACCGTGAAACACGAAAGAGGGCAGGTTGAGCCATGGTTCAGGGCCCCCTATGCAAACGTTCCGGTGCCCTACACCTTGCGGCGGTCCTGAAGTACCGAGACAGAAAATGGCTGCATACGTTGATGTCAAAGAAAAACATTTGAAGAATGAATGAGAATTGGTTTCAATCGAACTATTCACTTTTATTACTACATTTTTTTGTTTTTTTGGAAAGGAGGAGAGAGTAGTCTAAGTTGGGAGGTATTATGGAACAACATTTTACCTGGTTGTTCGACTAATTACAATAATGAACTTTTACAGCTACAGCTAGGCTGACTCATAATGACATCAGCAGCAAACTGAATACCATAATATCGATAACAACAGCTGTGTCATTGAAATGAGCTCTTAGTATTAAGTGATACAAAGTGTTGTAGAAAATTGTGTCAAGCTTGAACTATGGATAAAGTTCAGATAATATTACGGATGTGATGATCTCATTGTGCTACATATATTTTTTTAAAATTGTGATAATTTAGTTTGACACGTGACATTTCTCGACCGTATAACTATGTCGTGGGAAATTCTGAAAATCTTTTTGAATTAACGGACTTTCACTGATGTAATGTTGATATTATTACACAGGTATTTCTTTACAGTTATATAGTATTAGTTGTTTTTTGTTGCTGTTACCTTTTATCTCCATTACAGCGATCACTATAATTCCAAATCTAAACCTTTCTTTAGAAATCATCCAAATATCTCAATATAAAACATATTGCTTTCAACTTCGGTTCTTAACCGATGTTAGGCATACCTCCAATGGTACGGGAAAGTTTATGAAGGGATGCGCTAACGATATATAACTTTGGTTTATATATCAAGAAGTTTAAGGAAGGTCGCCAGTTTGATGAACTTTGAAGGGTATCCTAGGACTTATACCGCTCACTGTGGGGTACAGTCGTGAAAGTTGGCTGACAACCGCTGGCCCTACACTGTACGAGAAAAAGACACCGTTGGTTAAAACTCTATTTCGTTTGTGTTCATGCGCTGTGCTATGTTGTTTGCTTAGAATTTCAGATTTCAGGAACCGTTTCTTAATTAATTTCAACGAGTCTATTAAAATAATTTATAATGGCTAGTCAGTTATTCTTTTAGAGTAGAAAAAAAATAAAGTAACAGGTACTGTACACAGGTAAGTTCAAAATTTGTGTCATTCATATCATATCTCTTAGTTAACTTTCAAACGCAGTGTTTTTTTAATTCTAAATAATTCAGAATAATGACGTAATCAGTACTCTCTAATCAAGATATTCCTTAGTTAGGTGTAAATCAATATTTATTTCCCCTTTACTGTAATGTATTGAGCTAAGTTACGTCATGAGCTAGCTAGCTTTAAAAAAAAATTGTAACTAAACACGGCGGGTTTCCGTTTGTATTAAACAAAAGCCCGTATTTATTTACAGAATTTAGATATCCAATAGATGTAGTCTGTAGTACTTCTGTTTTATTTCCTTAAGTGAGAACATTGTGATTTTTTCAGGTCCTGATGAAAGTACCCTAGTCCACCAATCTTTAAATGATACTGGTCCGTATCGCTCCACCCATTCTACCGCACGATGTCAAACATCCTTAGTCAACTACACCGACAAGAATTAGGTGGGTGTAGAATAGGGGGGGGGGGAATGTTAGGACAACAAAGTCTGAGCTTCTTCCCCAGTAGCACTTTGTTGTCTGTCAGTGGCCATAGGTCAGAAGTCACACCTTCGTCCAGCTCCTGGGCACATAGTCGCAATTGATCTGTGATCTGCTGACCACAGCTCTCGTTGACCCTTTAAGAGGGTGGGGATAAGGGGAACATGCTATAGGGGATAAGTGGAACATGATATAGGGGATAAGTGGAACATGATGTAGGGGATAAGTGGAACATGATATATGGGATAAGTGGAACATGGTATAGGGGATAAGTGGAACATGATATAGGGGGTAGGTCTGGTATTGGATGGACTGTAATCTTAATACTATCATTGGACATCCAAGTCTGACAGAGTTTCTTCCCCCCCCCCCGAGTCCAGTATCACTTTGTTATTGGGTCAGTGACCATAGGTAAGAAATCGCACCTTTGTCCATGTCGCAATGATCTGTGATCTGCTGACCGCAGCTTTTGTTTACCCTTTAGCGGGTGGGGATGATATAGGGGGTAAATCTGGTATTGGACGGACTGTGACCCTAACAATATCTTTAAACTTGTTGAGGGAACACTCTCTACATATAGTATACTACCATCTACAGGTGTTATAGTGTGACTAACACATGAAACTATCAGGGGGACTTTCATCCCATAACGCATCACATAACCTTCAACTGGTCCTCTGTCCAGTGTTATCGGATGGTCATCTATAAAGATAAATATCATTAAGTTTGTGTCACATATTTTTTAAAATATCATAATTCAATGAAAACTAAACAAAAGCACACACACACACACACACACACACACACACACACACACACACATATATATATATATATATATATATATATACATTCATACCTATAAATACATAGGGGATACATTCATACCTATAAATACATACCTATGATTACATACCTATAAATACATACCTATGATTACATACCTATAAATACATACCTATAAATACATACCTATGATTACATACCTATAAATACATACCTATGATTACATACCTATAAATACATACCTATGATTACATACCTATAAATACATAGCTATAAACACTGTCAATCGTTTCTCAAACGATGAAAGAAATGATGGTAAAGTTACAAATACATCAATGATGGTACAGTTACAAGTCCATCAATGATGGTAAAGTTACAAGTCTATCAATAGAAGTCCATCAATGATGGTAAAGTTACAAATACATCAATGATGGTAGAGTTACAAGTCTATCAATAGAAGTCCATCAATGATGGTAAAGTTACAAGTCTATCAATAGAAGTCCATCAATGATGGTAAAGTTACAAATACATCAATGATGGTAAAGTTACAAGTCTATCAATAGAAGTCCATCAATGATGGTAAAGTTACAAATACATCAATGATGGTAAAGTTACAAGTCCATCAATGATGGTAAAGTTACAAGTCCATCAATGATGGTAAGTTACAAGTCTATCAATCAGAAGCCGAAAGCTGCAACATGTTTCAATTAAATCTTCCTTTCTCTACTTGCAATATTTCGCCACTATCTTTCTAAATTTGGTCCCCTCCCCCAGAACTCTAGGGTGGGGCCAACTTTTTATTTGGCGCTCGTCACGGTGGGGCTCTTAAATATGACTGAGGGGGGTAGGACCAGGATAAGATGGAACACGTATTTTTTAAGAAATAAATATGTTTTAATGAGAAGATCGCGGGCAGGATTAAACAGCTGGACAGGCCAAACGTGGCACGCGGGCATTAATACGCCCATGTCTGCCATAAAAAGTTTTAAAATTGTTCTAGCTGCGCATTTTGATTCAGCACGATCCATGTAACAAATACGTGTTTACTTTGACTTCCAGACGCACTTTTGTCAAGTAATTCTACAGAAATCACTGTAAAGCTGCAGTCTATGTTAATCTTGCTCAATGGGTCTCGGTCCATGGTTATCTGGGTCAGTGTGTATAAGTCTATGGTCTAATAAACATTAAAAGAAACAGTTGCGAGACTCTAGAAAGTTCAATGAAAAGTGACTTCATCCTTATTCCTTCCTCATATTGCTGAAAGTTTACTTTGTAACTTATTTCTTCCCTCTACAGCTGAATTGTAATTGGCTTCATCCTTTATTCTTCCCTCTATAGCTGAAATGTAAGCGGCTTCATCCTTTATTCTTCCCTCTATGGCTGACATGTAAGTGGCTTCATCCTTTATTCTTCCCTATATGGCTAAACTTGTACAAAGTTCACTAAACTCATGTTTCGCGGCCATTTTTTTTTTAAAATAGGCCTACTTGCAAATCTTCCTACTAGAGGCCCTCTTAGTAAATATTTATATATAAAAATCAGCAATAAAAAAAGGAGTCTTGGTAAAATACACAACAATTAAACTTTTCATTGGAACAGTTTGAATCTTATTTATAAAATCTCTGTATGCCTTCATCTATCTATCTATCTATCTATCTATCTATCTATCTATCTATCTATCTATCTATCTATCTATCTATCTATCTATCTATCTATCTATCTATCTATCTATCTATCTATCTATCTATCTATCTATCTATCTATCTATCTATCTATCTATCTAATCTATCTATCTATCTATCTATCTATCTATCTATCTATCTATCTATCTATCTATCTAATCTAATCTATCTATCTATCTATCTATCTATCTATCTATCTATCTATCTATCTATCTATCTATCTATCTATCTATCTATCTATCTATCTATCTATCTATCTATCTATATATCTTTATTTATTTATTTATATATTTGTATGTGTGAGTGATGTGTTAAATAAATATACATATGCACCTTATATAACTTTATTGTATGCTATAATTTCTAATAAAACAACAGTAATGGATATCTTCCCTTTTCAACTGATAGCCGTCCTAGTTCTTCTTCTGTTGCTTTGGCGCTGGTTCAACAGGTCAATACAGCATATTCCTCCATGTCCATCCATACCACTGCCCATCATTGGTCATCTTTTTGCTTTTTCCTCCGACCGTAGATCACAGATGAAGGAATGGCACAAGCAGTGCGGAGACATTTACAGGTATTTCAACCGGATTGGATATAAAGCTTAAGATATACTTTTAACCCTTCAAAGTTTGCAAAATTGCATTTTCGAAAAAAATTGAACGCTGTGATTCTCTTGAGAATATCAGCTCATGGCAAAAGTTTAAACATGTGTCGCTTGGACACAGGCTAACTGAAGGCCATGCTGCAAAGAGAACTTATAATGTATTGCAGATATGGTGTTTATATGAGACTATCTCGTCATCACTGTCTTCCATTTACTTCATTTCCCAAGGGTCACCTTACTGAGCGAAGAAAATGACTTTGTTTTATAGGCAAACTAGGTAGGCTGCGCTTTCCCCACTGCCATAGGGGACCCATCGATTATTTATTTATATTAAATCCGGTCCCATGATGAGTGATCCGCCTTAGGGGCCCAAATATTTATGGAAGTCTTTGCCTAGGGCCCTAAATATTATTAGGTCTTTGTTTATTATTCCTAAAATATATGGATATATGGGCCCCAAATACTTAAAGAAGTCTTTGCCTATTGTTCCTAATATAAATGGAAGTCTTCATCAAGAGCCCCAAAATATATAAATGGAAGTCTTCATCAAGGACCCCAAAATATATAAATGGAAGTCTTCATCAAGGGCCCCAAAATATATAAATGGAAGTCTTCGCCTAGGGCCCTAAATACATTGTTCAGTCTTATTTGGAAGCCTTTACCCAGAAACGGTCCCTCTTATCAGTAATGACATAATGCCAGTCATTGCTGTGACACGATGTCACTCATCACTTTTCCGGTATAGCGTCATATTTTTGCAGCGACTTCTCCGGTCAGTTTATTCCTGTTACCTATGTCCAGGGGACTCAATTTAACGACAAAGACATTCCTGGAAAATTATGGATGGACATAGTATTCCCGAAATGCACCTCTATAATCCACAAACAAGACCATAGTTATATTTCTGACATTACATCAACAGTTGGTAATAAGCTACAACATTTGGGAAATATAACCGATCGTCTTGCAACGTGAGAACAATTGTAAATATTTGTTCAAATTTATCTGTTTTCTTACATCTTTCCCCACATGCTTTTTCCACAAACAAACTCTAACAGGACACTTTTTTGAGTTTGTGAAGACTATATAGAAACATTATTTTGTACTCGGTGCCAAACCTAGAAATTTGGTGGCCGGGGGGGGGGCGCTTGGCCTCTTTGGGGGCCCCTGCATTTTGACATTCGACACCATGATATGAGATAATGTACTAAATATTTCATATAAAACAAATTTTGAGCCCCCCCCCCCTCAAGGTGGAACCCGAGGGGGGGGTATTATCGAAATTGAACCCTCTCCACCTTAGGTACGTATCTGTTTGTTCTAAACACTAAATAAAGAAATTGTCATATTAAAATTTGAATATTACAACTTATTTGACGATTACAATGTTAGTATTTCCGACGAGATTGTTCCCCGAGTATCAGAGATAATGTAAGTCACTGTACCATGTATACGTGTTTTAACGTTACAGTCTGTACTTGGGATCAAAGCTGATGGTGGTACTCAATGGATACGACCCGATTAAAGAAACTTTGATGAAGAGAGGGGATGAATTCTCGGACAGACCTTTTAACATCTTGGATGTGGTGAGTTTAGAGTTGTATAAATTAATAACGAATGATAAAAAAAAAATTCTAGAAGTTTCCTTTAAGAAACAATGCTAACAAAATATTGCGTACAGGCAGGCTATTCAATGTTTTATTTATTTATCATCTATGCAATCTTCCCCCTCTCCCCCACCCCACCCCCCCTATACATACACATTCTGGTTAAATTGCCTATGTCGGATCTTTGTTTTTCAGTTCTTTATACATGATGAGAAGCTTAAAGGCGGCTCTCGTTGACTTCATGTATGACCAACAATTACTACATTTTTAGGTCTGCGTATTTATCCTGTAGCAGTGTAACCTACTAACAGACGGTTTACTGTATTGCCCGTTTTTATCCCCCCCCCTTTCCATAGCAGAGAGTGCCATGGCCGTTTCGGGGCCAAGAGAGACATTTACATTGGACAACACACCATGTCAGGTTCTCATCTCAAGAGGACCTGAAAAAAATCACTGGTCTATCATCGGGAATCTGACCCCAAAAACCTTCAGCTTGAAATCACACTAAAATCGATCCCTCACTAAAAAATTGTTTGTATCAGAAATTTAAACAATTATTTAAATATATTTTTTAAACAGGTATTAAAATCTTCACAAAAGGGTATAGTGTCCAGTTCTGGACTTGTCTGGAAAGAACAACGTGGAGTAGCCTTACAGATCCTTCGAAATTTCGGATTGGGGCAAAATATGTTGGCCGAGAGAATACAAGAGGAAATGACCCATTTCGTCTGTTGTGTAGCCGATAACGACGGGAAGCCAACGGATATTCGACTACTGATCAACACGAGTACTGCCAATATTATGGCGTCGATCCTGTTCGGTCAGAGATTCGAATACACTGACTTATCGTTTCAAAAGTTGATAACCTACTTAAGCCAGCTGGCCACAGATTTCGACGCAGCTGGGATCGTGACTGTTTTCCCCATGTTGCGCCACCTGCCGTGAGATTTATTTGGGTTGAAACAAATGGGGAACAACATGAATGAGTTATACGAACTCTTTCAGAAGTTCATTGACAAGAGTCAAAGTGGGGAAGAGAATTTTATTTCTTCGTACCTAGAAGAACGGAAAAAACGCCAAAAATCTGGCAACACGACGATGGATGACGTTAATCTGAAAAGAGCTCTTTTTGATTTATTTGCTGGAGGTACAGAGACAACAGGTACGACAATTTATTTCTTTATTTTATACACGTTGAACCATCCAAATGTCCAGAATAAGATCTTTGAGGAAATCAACGAAATCATCGGAGCTGATCGGTCACCTACGATACAGGACAGGCCAAAGCTGACCTACTTAAATGCCGCTATCATGGAGACTCAGAGACTGGCCAGTATCTTACCGCAGTCGTTCCCTCACACCTGTACGAGAGATGTTAGCGTCAGAGGGTACACCATCCCTAAAGGGTCTCTAATCATGCCATGTCTGGACTCTGTCCTGCACGATGAAAAAATATGGGGACATGACGTCATGATCTTCAGACCAGAAAGATTTATTGACCACGATGGACAGTTAAAAAATTACGATGAACTGATTCCATTTTCTGTGGGGAGAAGGGCGTGTCTCGGTGAGAGTTTGGCCAAAACTGAATTGTTTCTTTATCTGGCCAACATGGTGCAAACATTTGAATTTCTTCCAGTTGATCCAGACCACCCCCCACCAGTTAAATATAAATTTGGGATAACCGTAAGTCCTGATCCCTACAAGGTCAGAGCTGTTAAACGGCTACATTAAATTTGTGGAATATTAAAAATGACATTGACAAAAAATGTATATCATTAGATAAAAACCGTTTAATATCAAACTTCTAAAAAATAGAAGCTGTTTAACATTTTGAACAATATATCTTTTAGTTTACCCGGCGTTGCCTGGGAAACTGCAGTTCTACGTGGCACCTTAATCATTGCTAATGCCCCTTTAGTTAAAGATTTAGTAGCTGATTCATGCCACCTTCATATTTTGTAAAAATAAATTACATTTTATTCGCTAAAGCTTTTATCTTTATCGTGTTATAGCATTTATTGAGTTTTCTCTTTAAAAAAAATTAAAACGGGGTTTTCTAGAGATACAATTATATACAACATGGTCGCAAAAGCAAGAATGAACACAACTATGACTAAGACTAAATATGACAGTTTAAATTTGACCGATATAACAGAATCAGCGTTCAATTATGATGTACTATTCGTAATGCATTCTCAGTGAGGAAGTTCAATTACAATAGGCCTACATATCACATAGATGTATATTAAAATATAGGTATAAAATTATAGTATATAATTTAAAAAAATGTATGTTTTGTCTAATTACAATACGCAGGTCTATTATTATGAAAATATAGACTAGTTGTTTACTAATATTACATATGTATCATAAACCCAAGTCTATGTATTGTATATTTATATATTCATTGTCTTTATTATGTTTAAATATGTGTTATTTTTATTCTAGATGATAAAAAGTTCAGTATTTTACTGATATTATTTAAAGCTGGGATAAATGTATACATTGGCTTTAATCTATATTTAATATATATATTTGTACAATACTGAGGTGAAATTTTTAAAGAACATATTATCCAAAAAAAAACAATACATTTCGCTACTAGAATGGGCACTGTAAGACCACATGTAATTAAAGTTAATAACATTACGAACCAGTCATTTTAGTTCAACTACTTACATTTGTTACACGATGTATGGAAAAAACCGAAAGTCAGTCCTAAAGATGTCAGTAAATCAATAAGGGGGGACGGTTGGTCGTGCGATACAGCGTCTGACTGTCCATCAACGGCGAGGACCAAGATAAATGTTCAGTTCATGGTTGAAGCTCATATTGTGTCTCCCGTGGCCATGACACTTCCGGTTGTGGTGGGAATGAAAGAAGAGCACTACAAAATTCTAAAAATTGTCCGGTTTAGTTGGCAATTTTTTTAAAGGCATAACTTTTTTTTTTTACTAAGAACTAGACAATTAGTGACCACATCAATTTACAGCCCCTAAAAATGATATATAACTAATAAGCATGATTTTATTTTTAAACAAATGAAAATAAGCTTACCAATACTATTGATGTTAAATAGTATCAATATATTTCAAAGTGGCCAATTCTTGCACGACGACTCTATAAGCAATGTATTTCAAAGTGGCCAATTCTTTCAAGTAAATCCAAAAACAAGTCTAGTTTTCAATACTGTAATGAAAAAATTATAAAACTTTTGAAATTGATAGCTTCGCCAACCGGCTGCTCCAGTAATTAACTGTATTACAATATGTATCGCATTTCATCCAATGATTAAAAAGCTAAAGAATTTAAGCGTGGGGGGAAAGTCATTTTCTGAATTGTAATTTATAACATGACAAAATTTAATGCTTCAAAAATTTAAGTCTAAATGTGTCTCCAAACGCGAAATTTGTTGAAAAAAAAGGAAACAAAATATATTGAAAATAATTTTCCTTTAATTGTCAAATTGCCAAAAAAAAAAAAAATTAGATAAAAGGGAATGTTGTTGGAATTTGATATTATCACCCACCGTTAATTTTTTAGTCATCAAAATTTCTATAAATATGTGTGAAATTAGAAGAAATATATTATTTTGAACTGGAAAAATAACTAAGTAAAAAAAAAAAGAAAATTACTTATGAAAAAAACACATTTTGTTGAGCTCTGCAACCATTTCAAACTAAAGGGTTATAATTAGCTCAAATACAGGGTAAACATAGTCACTGCTAAAACAGAATTTTGAAATATTTTGTACATGAGTTAAATCTTACATCGTGTATCTGTTAGTAACAGAAAGGACAACAAAAACTGGAATGGTAATATTTTATTACTTGTAATTTTTTTTTCGCGGACAGACATGAAACATAAAATATTTATAAAGATTTATTAATATCTGCATATTTAATAATTAATGATATCAATAATATATACTTATTAGACGGTATGTAGTAATGATTCCAATAATAAGTGATTTGTACCCAGCTTAAAAGAGACAAATCAACGTCAAAAACTTCTACACACTTTACTCCAATCATGTCAATCTAGTTAAGACTGTCATGAGCTGACAAGTCAAAAATAATACCACATTATCCAACATACTAACATTATCCCTCTATCAGCATTATCCCAATATCAACATTATCTCATATGTTAACATTATCCCAAATATTAACATTACCCGTTTATCAACATTGTTCCTTCATCAACATTATCCCACGTTCAACATTACTCGACATATTAATATAATAGCGCACCACATATTACATTATCCTACATATCAATATTATCCCTCGTATTTACATTATCTCACATATCAGCATTTCCCCACATATCAATATTATCCCACAGTTTGTACTGTCTCTTATTTTTGTAAGTCTTTGAATACTTGTTTTAACGACCGAATTTGAATGTTTGTCTTGTGTAACAGTCGTCCTGTGTACGCTTGTGTGACAGTCATCCTAGGTACGCTTGTGTAACAGTCGTCCTGTGTACGCTTGTGTAACATTCGTCCTATGTACGCTTGTGTAACAGTCGTCCTGTGTAAGCTTGTGTAACAGTCGTCCTGTGTACGCTTGTGTAACAGTCGTTCTGTGTACGCTTGTGTAACAGTCGTCCTGTGTACGCTTGTGTTACAGTCGTCTTGTGTACGCTTGGTAACAGTCGTCCTGTGTACGCTTGTGTTACAGTCGTCTTGTGTACGCTTGTGTAACAGTCGTCCTGTGTACGCTTGTGTAACAGTCGTCCTGTGTACGCTTGTGTAACAGTCGTCCTGTGTACGCTTGTGTTACAGTCGTCTTGTGTACGCTTGTGTAACAGTCGTCCTGTGTACGCTTGTGTAACAGTCATCCTGTGTACGCTTGTGTAACAGTCGTCCTGTGTACGCTTGTGTAACAGTCGTTCTGTGTACGCTTGTGTAACAGTCGTCCTGTGTACGCTTGTGTTACAGTCGTCTTGTGTACGCATGTGTAACAGTCGTCCTGTGTACGCTTGTGTTACAGTCGTCTTGTGTACGCTTGTGTAACAGTCGTCCTGTGTACGCTTGTGTAACAGTCGTTCTGTGTACGCTTGTGTAACAGTCGTCCTGTGTACGCTTGTGTTACTGTCGTCTTGTGTACGCTTGGTAACAGTCGTCCTGTGTACGCTTGTGTTACAGTCGTCTTGTGTACGCTTGTGTAACAGTCGTCCTGTGTACGCTTGTGTAACAGTCGTCCTGTGTACGCTTGTGTAACAGTAGTCCTGTGTACGCTTGTGTTACAGTCGTCTTGTGTACGCTTGTGTTACAGTCGTCTTGTGTACGCTTGTGTAACAGTCGTCCTGTGAATGCTTGTGTAACAGTCATCCTGTGTACGCTTGTGTAACAGTCGTCCTGTGTACGCTTGTGTAACAGTCGTCCTGTGTACGCTTGTGTAACAGTCGTCTTGTGTACGCTTGTGTTACAGTCATCCTAGGTACACTTGTGTATCAGTCGTTCTGTGTACGCTTGTGTATCAGTCATCCTAGGTACACGTGTGTATCAGTCATCCTAGGTACACTTGTGTATCAGTCATCCTAGGTACACTTGTGTATCAGTCATCCTAGGTACACTTGTGTATCAGTCATCCTAGGTACACTTGTGTATATGCATGTGCCAAATGGTTGGCCCAATGCGTCCGATTATTACATATAAAAACATTTAAATTTGAAGTTGATGATATTTTTAATAACCACATTAAGAATGTTTGTTCTCAATAGACAGCATGTTTTTGTGGTAAGGAAGGACCGAAAGTTCAAATAGATATGTTTGTTTTTAATCATCTAGGTGTCTTTGATCGAAGACTGGTTTGAAAGCTACCAGCTGATTATTATAATCACTGTATAAAGTACTTATATATTTCATCGGAACTTGTCTTTTCCTTTCAGAAAATTAAAAATATTTAATATAAAAAATATTGGTAAGTAAATATTACTCTTAGAAGCTAGAGTAATTGCACATTGAAAAAAGAAGATTAAAATGAATTAAATTTCAGCTTACAAAACATCGAATTATTTATTCTAAAAGAAATCATTAGTAAGTTATAATTTTGATTTTTCAATGCTAATAATGTGATGGAAATTGCAAATATTGTCTTAATTTGTGTTTGAATTGTTGTAGTAATTTTTTTCTTGAAGATTGTTCTTCTCTCATCACCCCGAAAACTGTCGAGCGCCTCCACCCACCCCCACCCCCACACATGAGGCCTCTTTCATGCTCTGAACTATTTCAGCGGGGATCAATTTTTGAATCATCGGCCTCTATGATCGATTCTTATAATATTGTAGATAAAAACTGGCATAATACGTGTTTTTACTTAAATGAAGCCCTGACTTTTATTGTGCTAACAATTTTCTTTTGTTGTATTGTAATTCTCTGTGCTAACAATTAACTTTTGTTGTATTGTAATTATTTGTGCTAACAATTTACTTTTGTTGTATTGTAATTCTCTGAGCTAACAATTTTCTTTTGTTGTATTGTAATTCTCTGTGCTAACAATTTACTTTTGTTGTATTGTAATTATTTGTGCTAACAATTTTACTTTTTACTATGTCTGTGAGAAAATTGTTTTTTATGTTGTTATTTTTCCCTCAAAGTAAATAGATAGAAACGTAAATATTTAAGTTAAAAAAAAAGAGATTAGGCCTTAATTAAACAAAGTGACAGTTCCTTTAAATTTGTACATTTGTCTCTCTAAGAATCTTTGTGTGAACTATGAATTATGTGTTGTTTTTTTTTCATACATGAGGACCATTACTTGTTTAGATGTTAAAGTAGATTGATAGTCTCTAGTCATTACAATTTTTAACTGCAGTCGCGATACATTTTAATATATTTGTTGAAAAAAGTGACATATGAAGCTAATGCACCAGAATATTAAATAATATTAACATTCGTAATGTTAGACTGTATAATGATACCCCGATTAAAACACACGTTAAAAAGAAAAAAATGAAAAATATGTAAATTGCAAAGTGATGTTGCTAACTGAAGTAAAAAGCCTGTACTCTGATGTTGACCAACGGTGGGTTCTGAAATGTTAGCTTACAGAGGGTTCTGAAATGTTAGCTTACAGAGGGTTCTGAAATGTTAGCTTACAGAGGGTTCTGAAATGTTGGCTAACAGTGGGTCTCGAGATGTTGGCTAACAGTGGGTCTCGAGATTCGTTGTCTCTCTAATTGCCTTGGCTTTACCAAATTATATCTTCATTCAGATTTACTTCTTTTGCAAAATAGCAAATTTGGCACAAGGAAAAAAAACATTTAGTATTGTTCTCTTTAACCTCTCTCTCTTTATACACGTATATCTATCTATAAATGTATATCTGTCTTTTTATATATGTATATCTCTATCTCTCTCTTTATATGTTTATATATCTCTCTTTCAATATGTATATATCTCTCTCTCTATATGTATATATATATATATATATATATATATATATATGTATATCTCCATCTCTCTCTTTATACACGTATATCTCTCTCTATATGTATATCTCTCTTTTTATATATGTATATCTCTATCTCTCTTTATATGTTTATATATCGCTCTTTATATATGTATCTCTCTCTCTATATATATATATTTATATGTATATCTCTCTATATATATATGTATATATCTCTCTCTTTATATGTTTTTATATCTCTCTCTTTTTATGTATGTATCTTTCTTTATATATGCCTCTCTCTCTATATATATATATTTTTTTTTCTATACAATGAATAGTATTAAGTTAAAGAAGCAGTGAATTATCTGGTTATCTGCACGACTTTGAAATGAATGCTTCCGCCAATCTATCTTTCTCATGGCTTGCCATGCCCGGCTTTAAGCACAGCAGACGACTCTTTGCTCAGCATTGTACGGCTAAAAGTGTGAACCCTATTTTCTATTATTAATTTGCTTGTGTTTATGAACATTCTTAACTGTCCACTGCTGTTCTTGGTGGTAATCTTAACTGCCGTTCTTGGTGGTAATCTTAACTGCGGCTCTTGATGGTAATCTTAACTGCCGTTCTTGGTGGTAATCTTCACTGCCGTTCTTGGTGGTAATCTTAACTGCGGCTCTTGGTGGTAATCTTAACTGCCGTTCTTGGTGGTAATCTTAACTGCCGTTCTTGATGGTAATCTTAACTGCGGCTCTTGGTGGTAATCTTAACTGCGGCTCTTGGGGGTAATCTTAACTGTTCTTGGTGGTAATCTTAACTGCCGTTCTTGGTGGTAATCTTAACTGCGGCTCTTGGTGGTAATCTTAACTGCCGTTTTTGGTGGTAATCTTAACTGCGGCTCTTGGTGGTTATCTTAACTGCGGCTCTTGGTGGTAATCTGAACTGCGGCTCTTGGTGGTAATATTAACTGCGGCTCTTGGTGGTAATATTAACTGCGGCTCTTGGTGGTAATATTAACTGCGGCTCTTGGTGGTAATCTTAACTGCCGTTCTTGGTGGTAATCTTAACTGCGGCTCTTGGTGGTAATATTAACTGCGGCTCTTGGTGGTAATCTTAACTGCCGTTCTTGGTGGTAATCTTAACTGCGGCTTTTGGTGGTAATATTAACTGCCGTTCTTGGTGGTAATCTTAACTGCGGCTCTTGGTGGTAATCTTAACTGCGGCTCTTGGTGGTAGTAATAAAATAAATTCGTATGAGGCTCTCATGTTGCGTGCCCCCTTTCCTCCCAGGTCATTGAATACTGACATTCAAACTAGCGGTTTTTTAAGTGATCGTTGTATGTGTGTGTGTGTGGAGGGGGGAGGGGTACTGGCAAAGAAAAAAGGGCAACGGGAAAGGAGACGGGTAAATAAAATAGAGGATACAGTGCCAGATAAATTTCTTGTTCATTTGGACTTGTGTCACCTAGCCATAGAATGAGAACCATTTCAAAAGTAATTTAATACTTACCTAAAACGTGTTTTTTTTTTTGGAATACATTAACAACAGTTGTCAATGTTAAAAAATAAATGAATTATCTTAAGCTATTTAGACAAAATTTCAGAGGCACATTCCCTATTTGAAACAGTTGAAGCATTTGGACAAGGAAGTATTTTCTCGATGCTCATTCATTAACGCGGTATTTTTATAAAATGTATTTTGTCTGTGTAAATTTCTGTATGGTTGTTAATTACACAAATGCTTTATACGTGTTTTTTTTTGTTTTCAATCTAGATACAATGATTATATTATCCATAGTACGATCTTTCACATTTCTTTTAAGAATATTAGTCATAGATTATAACGTTATTTTTTCTTGAAATATTTGAGACGTTGAAAAAATAATGACATCATAACTTCTATCTAATGATAACTAAAGTATGACTTTTTTTTTATACATATGATTATTATTTTTTTTGTTATAAATTAACAGTTTGTTCCGATATAAAAGTGTATACATTTTAAGTTACAATAAAAAAAAACATAAAATGAAATTTTCAGACGAAATCCAACAGCTGTGTTAGCAACTCATTTATGACTCTACAGTGAACTCCCGATGGGACAGGTGGCCGAGTGGTGACTCGACTGTCTACCTGAGAGTCCTGCGTTCGAGCCTCTGTGAGAACCATGGGAATTTTCCCAGGGAAATGTGTTTCGAAGTCGTCCCACAAGTCCATCCAGCTTTAAATGGGTACATAATGAGGCTGAGCGTTGTGCTAACCACACAATCCCTTCATATGCCGAGGTTATAGAAACAGATGCATTCTACACCCATTTCATCTGCCCCGATGGCCCGTTAGGGCTTTACTTTACTTACTTCAGTGAATTCCCGGGCATAAGGACGTGGCCGATTGATTTTCTACCCGATACATGCTCGGCCCCTGTGGTCGGCCCCCCGTGGGTGTGGAAAAAGAGATCACTTGCCAGGATCAGGATCTTTGAGCGAACCCGGTGGTTCTTGAATTGGAACAATGGGTAGAAATGTCCGAATTAAAATCATGTAGGTGGTGATTATATTTTCTGTTATTTTTTTTTATGTGATAAGGGAGACAAACTGAAAGAAATTTCATGACGTCTGGTACTGAGGCGGTCCGATAGAGTAAGAGGAGAGATGAATTGTCAGGTGTATTGAAAAAGAAATAGATGGAGTGAGAACGTGACGTATTTAAAAAAAAAATAACACAGATGGTTTCCCTACACGTGTGAATGTAAACATAATGAATATGATATGTTTCAACCTCGAAAACGCTAAAAAAAAAAAGAATATTTTAGTACATACTATTTAATCAAAATGTACCAAATCTGAAATGGATACTGTGCTTGCTTCATAACGGAAACAACTACCCATCTCTTCCTATGACTCACTCTGCGCGCCTCGAATAGGACAACACCAGTAAGTACATTGAAGTATGACGACGATGGATAGCAGGTCATTGGAGAGTTCAAAATGGTGCTGAACCTAATGGGCCTCAAAGGCGGTTTCGCGAAAAGTACTTGTTGACTTTTGCCTCTGGCACAGCCGTGACCCTTATGCCCCCACTTTTACGATATGGACTGGCCACAACGGACCAAGTTCTCTGTGAGGAAGAGCAAAGTTAAAAGGGAGCCGCTGATAGAACCTAAAAATAAGGTGCTGTTGCCACCACTGCTCATCAAGTCAGGCCGCCTCATCAAGTTAGGCCTCATCAAGTTAGACCGCCTCATCAAGTTAGGCCGCCTCATCAAGTTAGGCCACCTCATCAAGTTAGACAGCCTCATCAAGTTAGACCGCCTCATCAAGTTAGGCCGCCTCATCAAGTTAGGCCGCCTCATCAAGTTAGGCCTCATCAAGTTAGGCCTCATCAAGCTAGACCGCCTCATCAAGTTAGGCCTCATCAAGTTAGGCCGCCTCATCAAGTTAGGCCGCCTCATCAAGTTAGACAGCCTCATCAAGTTAGACCGCCTCATCAAGTTAGGCCGCCTCATCAAGTTAGGCCGCCTCATCAAGTTTGGCCTCATCAAGTTAGGCCTCATCAAGTTAGGCCTCATCAAGTTAGGCCTCATCAAGCAATTAGTTATTGCTCTTGACAAGGAGGCAGCAACTTTCATGTACCTCCAAGATCTTTTTTCCAAACGGTCAAGGGTGGTATCGATATCGGACCGCTGATGATGAAGATCATAGAATGTGACGAGTTCGTCAAGCTGCTGAACAGGGTTGAGAAAAAATGTTTAAAACAGTTTCGTAGCAAACGTTCATCGCTTCGTGGGTAATCACATGGGCCGAGAACTCTCATTAAAGAATTACGCCAAAATTGCAATTCAGAACAATCTCTCAAAGTCCATACCCTTTACGCTCATCTGGACACATTTTAAGGAGAACATGGGAGCTCACTCAGAGGAGCAAGGCGAGCGATTTCATCAAGATTTATTGGACTTTGAACGTCGTTACCAGCGACATAAACATGATGAGGGACTATAAATTTGGGGGGGGGGGGTCTTCGAAAAAAATCTAGAAAACCTAATTATTTCTTTTTAGGTTATTTTCGACTGTCTTTTGTCTATTAATCATGCTAGTGTAATTTTTTTCTGGGCTGGGCTGTGGTCATAAAAACAAAATTTAACCGAATGTATTCGTTTTCGTTAACATTTTTTTTTGAGACATACAATTTTGCAATATAATACTTGGAAGCCAGGATATAAAAAAATTGTGTCACATAGTGCTATACTCGGAGCTCTTTGAGAAAATATTAATCCGGGCGACTATGGCCCATTATTTCACCTTTGAGTCTCATACTGAAGCAGAATCTATACGGTGATCAATAACAGCTTTTTACATAGCCTCCACCCCCCCCCGCACAAAGTCTCTAAAATAGGGCCTTAAAGAAATTTAGGGCGGCACTTATTGTAGTACTGTTAAGTAAGCAATTAGAAGTGAGTAAAAAAAAAACACACACACAAAAGCTGTCGCTTAGATCAATGTTTGAGTTACGATTGTCAGGATACATGATTGTGAACATAAATTAATTTAAAGGATGAAATGGTTGTAAACATAATGTAAATGTGAGGATGACATGATTGTAAAGATAACATGATTATCAGGATGACATGATTGAAAACATGACGTTATTGTAAGGATGATATGATGTTAACATAGCTTGACTATCAGGATGGCATGTTTGTATACTAAATATGATTTTTAAGGATGACATGATGGTCAATACAACATGATCGTCTTTATAATAGTTTATTTTTCTTTAGGTCAATTCTGTGCCAGATAAATGGATTTCGCCGTAGAAGGGCTACTGCTGTCCGTTCCCGCCCTACTGGTCATCATATACTGGTATACAAGGCCTGACAGCCGCGATCCGCCGAGTCCGATGAGACCGCTGCCCTTTGTGGGTCATTTGTTGCACCTCAAGAGCGACGTACGGGCATCCATGAAAAAGTATTGGGCGAAGAGTGGCGACATTTACAGGTAACTAGTGGGGACGCGTGGTCGTGGGGTTAGGTGCTCCACTGTTGAACTTAGGGTCCCTGGTTCGATCTTCGGCGAAGACTAACAGATATTTCAGGTAATGGCTTAAGTCCCTGTCTTCAAGGCCATTGCACTATCGGATATGGTGTGGGTGAAAGAAAGGAATTCCGAGAAACCGTCTCATCTGTACATGTAACTGGAGAAACTGATAGATTGGTATGTGTTTGGGGTTTACTGGTGGTCAAATATTGGGTTTACGTAACAGAGCCAACATAAATTCTCTCTTTCGCTGTTTGGCTACTATCTGACCAGTTTTACCCATGTAAAGTTAGCATGTAGGAGAAGGCAATGGCCGCGGTTAATGTCCTCACATAAAAAAAAGAGCCAGATAGCCCTAATTAGTTTGTGTTTTAATGTAGGCCAGTGCTATAAGCGCTCCAGTCAAAATCTAGTACATATAGTCCCTGAATCCACTTTCTGTCTATAAATCTAAAAAGATAGCTTAATCGTAACTAAAATAAACCAGCATCTTAAGCCTGTTCCATTCTGGACACAGGACGTGTTAACGCGCTTTCGTGTTATGTATCATTACGCATGTTAACTTTCAGTAAATATTTGTAAATTTTGGATATGTTTATAAATTCAATTGTGTAATGCATATATCTGAAAAAAATATTAAAAAGACGTTTCTTTATGTTTGAAAAAAAATATTTTCTCTTAAATCTAACTACAAGTGGTTTGTGATCACTGAAATAGGTCTCATAATTGAAAACATTCTAAATTGTAGTCATTTAATCGTCCGAAAACTCCGTCAATTGTTGTTTGATAAATTATTATTGCCAATCTTGTTTCACTTCCGTTCAATAACCCATTCATTTGGTGCGACACCAAAGCTTATAAGGTGTAGAATGGGGGCCATGAAAATGACGTAATTATTAATATAGCTTATATAGTAAATAACGGTAAAAACATTGATGTCCAGCCCTCAGATTGGTATGTGTTTGGGGTTTACTGGTGGTCAAATATTGGGTTTACGTAACAGCGCCAACATAAATTCTCTCTTTCGACGTTTGGCTACTATCTGACCAGTTTTACCCAGGTAAAGTTAGCATGTAGGAGAAGGCAATGGCCGCAGGTTAATGTCCTCACATAAAAAAAAGAGCCTGATAGCGCCAATTAGTTTGTGTTTTAATGTAGGCCAGTGCTATAAGCGCTCCAGTCAAAATGTATCTTGTAAATATATTCCCTAAATCCACTTTCTGTCTATAGATCTAAAAAGATAGCCTAATCGTAACTAAAATAAACCAGCATATTAAGCCTGTTCCATTCTGGACACAGGACGTGTTAACGCGCTTTCGTGTTATGTATCAGTACGTATGTTAACTTTCACTAAATATTTGTACATTTTTGATATGTTTATAAATTCAATTGTGTAATGCATATATCTGAAAAAAAAATATTAAAAAGACGTTTCTTTATGTTTGAAAAAAAATTTTTCTCTTAAATCTAACTACAAGTGGTTTGTGGTCGCTGACATAGAACTCATAATTGAAACATTCTAAACTGTAGTCATTTAATCGTCCGAAAACTCCGTCAATTGTTGTTTGATAAATTGTTGTTGCCAATCTTGTTTCACTTCCGTTCAATAACCAATTCATTTGGTGCGACACCAAAGCGTATAAGGTGTAGAATGGGGCCATGAAAATGACATAATTATGAATATAGCTTATATAGTAAAAAACGGGAAAAAAAACACTCATGTCCAGCCCTCAGAGGTCAGATCGAAAAATGGACTTTTGATGCAGGAATGGCAGGCCAAGACCTACAAAAAAAGTATATACATCATGGGTCTAGGACTTATGGTTGCTGAGATCTAGGGTGATGACAGACAGACAGACGAACAAAACGGGGACAATAGCGCATTCGACTTTTCGACAATGCCCTAAAAAAAATTCACAATGAGAAGTTGAATGCTGGTACGAAAATAGATTTAGTGGGTAAATGGGTTTTCCCACTACAAGTTGACTGTACTGAGAGATCATTTTATGAATATAATTTGACTGTGTTATTATTGGTTTTATGTGTTATTCGAAGATTTCACGAATAGTGTTTCAGGCGGGATCATTAAGTTCAAACTTAACGGCTTCAGGGATTTTAGTGGTTGTGTGTGTGTGTTTGTGTGTGTGTGTGTGGGGGGGGGTAAATTGTCAAGACTGTCAACCACAGTGTTAAAGAATGGTAAATAAAAAGCTTTAGGTGGAAAGTGGATAAAATGGGTGGAAATCAAGAATAAACAAGAGTATCGTAATAAATGAATGACCCTTGGAAATATTAACATAGATTCAAGTATATTCTATTTACGTTCTTCACTGCTTATGGGTTATGTTGTCTTTCGTCACTACACTGATTTGCCAACTTTAGCAGGCTTTTATACAAGTTTTTTTTTTAAATAAGATTAATAAGTGAACTTCTATCGATAATGTAATATCAAACGGTGATAACAAATTACTTTAGTGTCTCAGGTCTTAGATCACAAGTAAATTAACCAATCTTTTTTTTTAACTAACACCATTGACTAACATGGTGGGACGGATGGTCGAGTTGTGTAGATACTAGACTGTCCGAATTCGAATGTCCCCGCCAGGCCCTAGTTTGAGGGGGGCCCCAAATTTTTTTACATTCAATATTAAGCACGTTATTTCATGTCATGGTGTCGAAGGTCAAAATGCAGGGGCCCAGAAAGAAGCTAAGCCCCCCGGGCCCTAAAATACCTAGGTTCGGCACTGATCCCCACAAGTCCATCCAGCTTCAAATGGGTACCCGACTTTAAATTGGGAAAGTAAAGGCGGCTGGGCGTTGTGCTAACCACAAAATCCCTTCATATGCCGAGGTTATAGAAACAGATGAATTCTACACTTCATCTGCCCCGGTGGCCCGTTTGGTATAAGTCAACTTTGCTGTTTGTTTTTTTTTAAACTAACACCCTTCACTAACTTGATAATTAGTCTAAATGTAATAATAATGCCAAAACCTTGACTTCTATTTACTAATATATTTTTTGGCTGCTCTAGTCTATACATCGGAAATAAACTTCTAGTCGTACTTAACGGATATGACCTAATTAAAGAAACCATAGTGAAAAGAGCAGAAGACTTCAATGCTACACCAGTGCTCTATTTTGATAAGGTGAGTAATCAGAAGTCACGTGATATGATGTATTCTGAAATTGTAGTAAAAAAAAATTTTTACAATAAAAAAGAATAAAACCTACAAGAACTTAATAATTAATCAGTAAATATATAGAAATAAAATATAATTTTTATAACGGCACCATTCTGTAAACAGTTGATGAACTATCACAATAACGGAGTCTTATCATCACGCGGAGAAGTCTGGAAGGAACACAGATGGTTTATTCAAAATATTTTGCGCAAATTTGGATTGGGTAAAGATATTTTCGCACAGAGAGTGCAAACAGAAGTCAACTATTATCTGGATCAATTGGCGAGCTATAAGGGTCAATCTACCAACATTAAATCAATAACCAATAAAAGTGCGGCTAACGTCATTAGCTCAATAATCATTGGCCAGAGATTTGAATATGAAGATCCCATCTTTCAAAAACTGATCACAGAAATCGAAGAATTTTGTGCGTCAAGCCAGCAATCAGGCATATTTAACGTTTTCTCCTTCTTGCAGTATCTCCCAGGCGATATTTTGAAAATCAAAACAACAGTGCAACATTATCACGAACTGTACGCACTATGTAGACATTTTATCGACGCCAATAAAGACAAAGATCCTGAAGAATATTTCATTGCCAGCTACATGGCCGAAAGAGAAACCAAAATTAAAAATGGCGAGAAGACGACAATGGATGACATCAACCTGCTCAAATGTGTTTTTGAAATGCTTGGGGCTGGGACTGAAACCACGTCCACAACCATCTGCTGGTTCGTCCTGTACATGTTGAATCACCCGGATGCTCAGAAGAAGATCTATGACGAGATCTGCCAGCACGTTGGAACGGATCGAACCCTTACCTTACAGGACAAACCTTCACTTATTTATCTGAGCGCCACGATCATGGAGGTGCAACGTTTGGCCAGTATAATCCCTCAGTCTGGACTTAGAGCTTGTACGAAAACTGTAACCATTAGAGGTTATACTTTTCCCATAGGAACACTGGTAGCTCCAAATCTGGATTCAGTTCTGTTTGATGAGAAAATCTGGGGACCCGATGCCTCACGTTTTCGCCCTGAACGATTTATAGATAAAGAGGGAAAACTAACAAATCCAGAAGAGTTCATGCCCTTTGGTACTGGACGACGTGTTTGTCCAGGTGAGTCCATGGCTAAGACAGAATTGTTCCTGTGTCTTGGGTCAATGATACAAAGATTTCAGCTTCTACCCGAAGATCCTTTAAAACCACCACCATTGAACTACACCAGCGGCCTGACAGTAGCTCCAGAAGCGTTCATGGTGAGGCTAGTCGAGCGTCAAGTAAAGTCGTAAAGACATGAAGATAGGGGGATAAAATAGTATTACATATACAATAAAAATACATTTATCGAGTCTGTATTTCACCTTCGTATTCTTCACTCACGAGAAAACAATTATATCATACACAGAACTTCTATTCCCACTTCCTGTATGAACGTGTGTCGGCAAAACTAAAAAGAGATCATTGGTGACGAATTGTAAAAAATTGTAAAAAAAAACAACGCCAGTTAATATTAAGTCAACATTGTGCTATTTGAGTGCCCAGAGTTGGTACTGAGTTCAGAGAGAGAGAGAGAGAGAAGAGAGAGAGAGAAGAGAGAGAGAGAGAGAGAGAGAGAGAGAGAGAGAGAGAGGTGAGAGAGAGAGAGAGAGAGAGAGAGAGAGAGAGAGAGAGAGAGAGAGAGAGAGAGAGAGTTGAAATCGAAAGTTTCAGACTATTGCCGACGGGAAACCGTGAAAATACAACAAGGAAGTTTTAAAATGAGAATCAAACTTGGATAAAAACAATATATATATATATATATATATATATATATATATATATATATATATATATATAATTCTCTTCTTCTTCCAACCATGCGGAGAAATTTCGCGGCATCGCTTCTTGCAGAGTTTTTTCGCGTTTCGCAATTGTAAACAATCCAAAATGGCTGCCTAGAAACATAGACTCAATTGAAAATCAAGGTTAAAATTGATATAAATGTCTTAAAATTAACAAATAAGACTTACATTTATATATAGAAACATGAATTATATCAGATTGTACCAAATATTAAGTGTTTTTCTCACTTTTTACTTGTAAAATACAATAACTGTAGAAAATGTATAAATAAGAAGAAAATGTCTGCCTTCAAACAAAAAATAAGAAAATTAAAAAAATCATCATATCCGGTCGGCTGACGCCCACGTTCGCTTCGCTTAGGTGGAGCGAGGATCTTTCGCGTTTACAAAAATCTCACGTGTGAAATAGCGCAGCGGAAAGTTTCGATTTGGTTTGAGGATACCTTTATCCGTTTAACCGCGGAAAATGAGGAAAAGGCTGTACATGAAATAACATTATCATGTAAACTGATTATTGTAAAAAAAAATAAAATAAATAAAAAAAAACATTTAATAATACAATTATGTGTGAAGAATGATGTAATATTGAAATAAATTCCATTTTTATAAAACAAAAAAAAATGGTGTATTAATACAGATAAGATGTGAAAATGTTGTGGATGGGGACGGCGCTAACATTACGCTACAATGTGGGCCACGAGAACACATTCAACTCTGAAGTGTAGACAATAAAATATTAGATACGGTGAAATCTTTTATTTTTGATTTCTTTGTGCTGCTGTTTTGGGGAAAATCCCGATTAAGCAGATTATAAATATGTATGGCGCATTACAAACAAGTGTTAACTGTTTCAGAATATGTACGCATTGCAAAAAAAAATATTAACTAACATCAATCTGTACTGAATAGTGTAGGATAAAGGTTATATTAAAAGAATCTTATGCTGTGTTGAGCAAGTCTAAAATAATAATAATAATAATAATAGACTGCCATGACCTGAATGAAAAAAAAACTGTTACATCAAAATAACACTATAGTGTGCTGGTGGAAGGGTTAGATTGTGAGGCAGACACAAAGTGAACCAAAAATAAAATGCAATGCAAATTAACCCCCACACCCACCCCCACCCCTACCCCCGAAATATGTTTGTAAGAAACTAAATGAAAAAAATACAATTCAAAGGAAAAAATCATGTTCTTACAAAAAAAAGCATTGAAATATGTCTAACCAATATCGAGAAAATTAAGTCTGGCAGCTCAACGATAATCAAGGCATCCAAAGAATTTACTAAAAAAATATGTAAACAATAAAAAAAATGTTGCTGGAAGGTACCAGATAGTGACCATTAAGTCTGCACATAATAGGTCAAAGTTCAACTTTGAATACCATGTATGTCAGCCTGTTATTTTGTTTGATTGCTTATTTCAAAATAATTACAATAATTATATTGATTGATGAGGCGGCGTAAGCTACGCCGCGGAATGACTAGTTTATTCTACGATGTTAAAGAAATGTTATGACACTGTTAGAAATTGTCTCTGCTGGAAAGTGGAAAAAAGAGTTTTTTTTAGAATATACTATGAGAAGTAATCGGATTTTCCCATTTTATATGCACTGGTACCCAACCTTTTTCTCGCCACGGACTGGTCAACGATTGATAATTTCACCACGCACGGCCCACGAGGTACCACACCTGTCAGAGTTAATCACGATTTCCTTTGATCTAGTATTTCGATAAAAAAAAAGCAATAGTTTTAAATAAAAAAAAACAAGCTAATATATACAACATATTCATGTTGTTGTTTACCTTTTTAACAGTCTATACATCAATGTACAGCAACTTATGATAATATGAATAACTAATGAACAAGATTAAAAAAAAAAAACAAATGGTACTTAAAATGAAAATGAGCTTACAAAGACAAATGATGTTAAATATTACCAATATATTTCAAAATGGACAATTGTTGCTCGACTCCATTTCAGGTAAATCCAAAACAAGTCTAGTTTTCAATACTGTAATGGAAGAAATTATACAACTTTTTGAAATTGATAGCTTCGCTAACTGTCTGTTCCAGTAGATAATTTTATTTTAATCTGTATCGCAATATAACCATGATTAAATAGCTAAAGAATTTTAGCGTGAGGGCCATTTTTAGAATTGTAATTTATAACATGACAAAATTTAATACTTAAAAAATTTAAGACTTATTATGTTTCCAAACGCGAAATTCATTGAAAATATGGAAAAAAGTATACTGAAACTATTACTCCTTTAACTATCAATGCATCACCCCCCCCCACACACACACACACACTCAAAGGAACAATTGTAGCCCCTAATTTGGATTCAGTTCTGTTTGATTAAAAAAATCTGGGGACCCGATGCCTCAAGTTTTCGCCCTGAATGATTTATAGATAAAGAGGGACAAAGAGGGACAGCTGATGACTCCAGAAGAGTTCGTGCCCTTTGGTTTAGGGCGACGTGTTTGTATAGGTGAGTCCATGGCTAAGACATAATTGTCCCTGTGTCTTGGTTCGATGATACAAAAGATTTCAGCTTATTCCCGAACATCCTTTAACACCACCACCACTGAAATACATCAGCGGCCTGACAATAGTTCCTGAAGTGTACAAGGTGAGGCTAGTCGAGCGTCAAGTCAAGTCAAGTCAATTCATGAAGAGAGGAATACGAGAATAAAAGATACAATATTAATACATTTTTGTCTTTTGTTACTGTACTGCAATAAATGCTGGGACTTTTTATGTGAGACATAAATAAGAGGGCACCGCCCTCCCCCCCACGGGGTCAGAGTAAGTCACGAGCTCTGTTCTTTAGGTGGTGTGGGGTTGGGGGGGGGGTCCCATTGCATTTGGGTCATTTAGAAAAAGGGAGTTAAGCCGTTCGGCTTGTCAAAGGCCCTATATTTGGTGGCTGTACTGTATACACAATGATATTTAGAATTATTTAATGCAGAAAAGTTTTTTTAAGTAAATCCAATACAATTTTAACGGATCTTTATACTTAATTGTGGAATATATCTTACAGTATACCCATTATTTCATTTATGAAAAGTCTCTAGTATATTTTACCAATTTCAAAAAAAAATATTATTAATTTTTATTGTTGTTGTTTTTTTGTTGTTGAGTCATTAATTTTACATTCTTTATAATCAGACTGTTAGGCGGACGAATAGTTATACGGACACCATACTTTCTATATTCTAAACACAACCACACACACTTACAATCACACAACCACACAATTTTATAACCACACAATCTTACATGCACACAGTCTTACAACCATACACCCACACAGCCTTACAACCACACAATCGTACATGCACACAGTCTTACAACCATACACCCACACAACCTTACACCCACACAACCTTACAACCACACACCCACAATCATGTACAAGTAAATAAACGTCACATCCGTAATGTTATACCTCTACATGATATCCAGATCAAAGACTCATATTGAACGGTACAAAAAAAATGTTAATGCGAATTTCAAAGTGCTGTTAAATATACTAAAGAACGTAAACAAAACGTATGCTTCATTTAGTCTATTTTAGTCATCATCGGAATCATGTTACTTTCATTTTCTCATCAACATTTACACACCAACTGAATGAGTCATCCGACTCTCATAACATCATGCGTCACTCCAACCCCCCCCCCCCCAAAAAAAAAAAAAAGATAACATCCTTTGTATCCCATTTGGGGTTACGTATGATCCCTCAGTTAATATCAAGGGGCAATATTTAAAACTTTAATACAAGTGCCGTCCTTTAATTACGTCAACAAATTTTAGAACTATTTAGATCCACCCTCACACTCCATCCCCCCTCCCCGCTTGTCAACAACTGTCAAACTTTTGGTGAACCCAGTAGTAAAATTACGTCATTTGTTTTTTTAAACACCCAACGAGTCTTCTTCCCTAAATAACGAGCTTAAGTCTGTAGCCCTCGCCATGATTTCATTCCAGCATATTGCATACTTTGGACGGTTACTTATAAACTTCTCATCATCATCATGGGTTTAGTGCCATCAGATACGTCCTTACTTTTACAGTGACTTGCAGACTCAGTCAATCATTGACAGCAATGTTGGCCGACATCCCAGTATAAAAGAGAAATAGGAAATTTAATTAAGGTATTAAATTAGCTTCTCCAGATTTAGTGTTAAAATTACTGTCTCATCCCTAGTTATCCCCCCCCCATTGATCTGTTGTTTGTATTATTCCCCTTTGGTTGAATGTTAGTACAACTGGTTAGATGTGATGTGTGACGTGGTAAGGTCAAGTAGGCGTTGTTGTCTGACCGGTGAAGCGTGTTAGAGATTGGCCAGGGATCACTTGGACACTATGGAGAGGGTACTTGGATGGTCTGAGCACGGTAGTCATGACAGGACAGTTAGCCCGGGGAGTCATGGGGTGGGGTCAGTCTCAAGTCGTAGTTTCACGATGTAGTGATGACAGGAGCAAAAAGTGTTGTAATAGGGTTGTAATAGGATTGTAAATGGGTTGTTATAGGGCTGTAAAAAGGGTTGTTATAGGGTTGTAAAAGCCACACCCAACCACACACAGCCAAACACAGCCATTACCAGCCACACTCATCCACACACAGCCATAACCAGCCACACCCAACCACACACAGTCAAACACAGCCATTACCAGTCACACCCAGCCAAACACAGCCATAACCAGCCACACCTAACCACATACAGCCAAACGCAGCCACACTCATCCACACCCAGCCATAACCAGCCACACCCAACCACACACAGCCAAACACAGACATTGCCAGCCACACTCATCCACACAAAGCCAAACACAGCCACTTCCAGCTACACCCAACTACACTAGCGACCCACTTTTAAACACAGCCACTTCCAGCTACACCCAGCTACACCCAGCCAAACACAGCCACTTCCAGCTACACCCAACTACACTAGCCACACACCGCAAAGCCCAGTCTCCCATCCACACCCAGACACACCAACTCATCCTGACCAACAACAAGCGGAACCCAGAAAACCCCACAGAAAACTCAACAACAGACATGGTTCTTCGCCTCCTCGATAGTCTGTAGGAGGCATTGCATAGTCATACCTTTGAACTCAGTGAACAAGTAATTCATTCAAAAGTATAGCGTAGAGTCCTATGCACATGACCACTTGATGTTTACATAGGTGAATTGAGACACATTCGTATACAATAGAAATATGACCTCTGTAATTTGAATACATTAGACAGTTCTATTTTTTTTTTCTTTCACTCGACATATGTTAGACTTGAGACAAAGGTCAGGAATAGGTCCCATTGGCCGAACACCAGCCTTGTGTTAAAGTAAACTTTCAAGCAACAACAATCTGGAAAAGTACATTCGGGCTTTTTTTTTTCTTGCATTTTTAAAAAAAAAATCTTTTCTGGTCTATTGGTTAGATGTGATGTGTGAAGTGGTAACATATACCAGCTAAATACATGTACCAGCTAAATACATGTACCAGCTAAATACATGTACCAGCTAAATACATGTACCAGCTAAATACATGTACCAGCTAATTGCATATACCAGCTAAGTACATGTACCAGCTAAATACATGTACCAGCTAAATACATGTACCAGCTAATTGCATATACCAGCTAAATACATATACCAGCTAAATACATGTACAAGCTAAATACATATACCAGCTACATATCTATACCAGCTAATTACATATACCAGCTAAATAAAATGTACCAACTAAATACATGTACCAGCTGAATACATATACCAGATAAATACATGTACCAGCAAAATGCATTTACAGAAAGAAGAATTCATGTATAGAAAGATAATACATTTATAGAAGCTGAATAGAAACTGAATACTTGAAAGAAATACGTGCATACATGTTTAGCTGTATACTTTTATTTTAAACAGACTTGGATTACCTTTCTGTGCACAGTCAATCTTTTAAAAAAAAAAAAAACAAAGAAAAACTTTACGGCTATAGCTGGGATGATTTATTCGGAGATCTGCGGAAAACAAGACACTGGATAACTTTGTTTAATAGAGATCAACAGCTGTATTTTGAACTTTTGTTACATTTTTGTGTGTTGAAGGCCAATGGGAGAAATTCAAAATATTTTGCTAGTAGCATCGACTAACTAATACTTTTATAAATACATACATACACCCACGCATACAGGCATATACACACACACACACACACACACACATGCCTAGCCTACCTGCTACCCGGATGCAAAACGGTAGCTTGCCGTCTATCGTTCTCTCTCTCTATAATATATATATAATAGTGAACTGATGTTTTAAAAAGTGCCATTCTCACAGCTGTATAGCATATACAAGTAATGTAGGATTATTGTTTCGCAAATTAAAAGCCGTTTTTAAAGATATATAACAAATGAGGATTATGTTTGGTTTTTAAATATATGAAACTGAGTTTACAAAGACGATTGATGTGAAATACTAGCAATATATTTCATAATGGCCAATTCTTTCATGACTCCATGAGCGATATATTTCATAATGGCCAATTCTTTCATGTCTCCATAAGCAATATATTTCATAATGGCCAATTCTTGCACGACTTCATAAGCAATATATTTCATAATGGCCAATTCTTGCACGACTACTTAAGCAATATATTTCATAATGGCCAAATCTTGCACGACTCCTTAAGCAATATATTTCATAATGGCCAAATCTTGCACGACTCCTTAAGCAATATATTTCATAATGGCCAATTCTTGCATGACTCCGTCGTTTTCAATAATGTAATGGAATTATTTTTAACCCTTTTGAAATTGATGTCTTCCCTAACCATCATCTCCAGTAGTTAATTTAGTCTCAGTCTGTATCACAACACCTGATTAAATAGCTAAAGAGTTAAAGTTGGTGCCATTTGGGAATGGCAATTTATGACGTGACTAAATGAATACTTTCAAACTGAAGACTTAACGTGTCTACAAACTGGCTTCAAAGAAAAATGGAGAGAAGTATACTCACTATACTGAAAGTAATATTCCTTCACCTTAAAGATTTATATTAAAACAGAGTCTATAAGGGGCTTAGCTTATACTTTTGTATAGCACCCTTCTCCCACCCCCCCCTCCCTCTCTGGATTGCAATACTATCAAGTAAAGTATCCTTAGATCAATGTTTGAGTTATGAATGGCATGATTGTCAGGATAACACGTTTGTTAAACATACCATGATTGTCAGGATGACATGACTGTTAATATAACATGATTGTCAGGATGATATGACTGTTAACATAACATGATTGTCAGGATGCCATAATTGTTAACATAACATGATTGTCAGGATGACATGACTGCTAACATACCATGATTGTCAGGATGACATGACTGCTAACATAACATGATTGTCAGGATAATATGATTGTTTACATATCATGATTGTCGCGATAATATTTTATCTAAATTAGGTCAATTCTGTGCCAGATAAATGGATTTCGCCGTAGAAGGGCTACTGGTGTCCGTTCCCGCCCTACTGGTCATCATATACTGGTATACAAGGCCTGACAGCCGCGATCCGCCGAGTCCAATGAGACCGCTGCCCTTTGTGGGTCATCTGTTACACCTCAATAGCGACGTACGGACATCAATGAAGAAGTGGTGGGCCCAGAGTGGAGACATCTACAGGTAACTAGAGGAACTGGTGGATTGGTTTCTGTGTTTAGTTTACAGGTAGATGGAGAAATTGATGGATTGGTTTGTGTTTAGTTTACAGGTAGATGGAGAAATTGATGGATTGGTTTGTGTTTAGTTTACAGGTATTACATAAAACCCAAAATCGACGTCCTTTCTGTCTGTCCAGAAAGCTGATTCTAGCTCATGGAAAGTAAAATGACATTGCTATTGACAGTAACCTAAGATGTATTGTTCATTGGGAAATAAATGGGTTTTCCCTCAGAAGTTCATTGTTTTGAGAGATCATTTTAAGAATACTGTAGTATGACTCTGTTATTAACTCTTTCGCTTTGTGTCTTATTTATATTTTTGCTTCTCAATTCTTTTGGTTTTGACCTATTTCTTTACAGACTTGGTGTTTTATTCAAAGATTTCATTATTACTCATTTCACTTTTTTATCTTCATTATTTTCGTTTTGGTCGTTTTGTTACAGTTTTTGCAAGTTGTGCAGGCTATTATTTTTGTTTTAGGAACTATATAAAGCTATCGGATTTTCCCACATTGTACAAAGTGTAGATGTAATTACAGTTTTTTTCTTACTTTTAAAACTATTTTGAATTTCTTAAAGGGAATTTAGTGAAGTTAGAGAACATGTATTAAAACATAATGAATAGCTCGATTACTTTGTATTATGTGAATGTTAACTTATCGAGTTATAAGTGTAAAGATTGTATAAACAATTATTTGTTATAGCTACGAGAATTTCTTTTTATAAATTGTTTTTTTTTATCTTTTATATTTTAAACAGAATATAAATTACACAGAAGAGCTCTCTATCTATCTATCTATCTATCTATCTATCTATCTATCTATCTATCTATCTATCTATCTATCTATCTATCTATCTATCTATTTATCTATATATAAAAGTTCTTCATTTCTGTTTTTTTGTGTGTTCTTTTTCGTCACCATTTCTGTCTGATATCCTTTTAATTAATTCCAAAATCCATTTGTTATCCTGTATTGATAATATTCATCTAAAAAAAAAAGGCGATAACCTATTACGTAACTGAGACAGTTATTATATTTTCTAAAACAAAAATAAAATCAGGAAATGCCTGAGTGAGAAAAAATATGTGTCTTTAGTCAACAGATCCATAATTAAATTACCAAGTCTATTCTTGTCGAAATAAACACACATAACTAAGTTGATAATAAGTCCATATGTTATCATTGAACCAAACCTTCACTCCTATTTACTCATTTGCTTTTTTTTTTGCTCTAGTCTATACATCGGAAACAGACTTCTGGTCATACTTAACGGCTATGACCTAATTAAAGAAACCCTGGTGAAAAGTGGTGACGACTACAATGACAGGCCATCCATTTATTTTGATGAGGTCAGTAATGAGAGGTCACGTGATATGAAACATTCTGAAGTTTATATAATTTTTTTTTTAATCAGTAAAAGCTAACTCATAACAAAAAACTACTAGATAATTATTTAGCATTGACGTCAAGATTAAAAAATGATATTGAAAAAATATTACTTTCATAACGGCATCATTCTGTCAACAGATGATGAACTATCACAATAAAGGACTCTTAACATCAAGTGGGGAAGTCTGGAAAGAACACAAACGGTTAACTCTAAATATTTTGCGGAAATTCGGAATGGGCAAAGATATTTTCGCCCAGAAAGTGCACACAGAAGTCAACTATTATCTGGATCTATTGGCGAGCTATAAGGGTCAACCGGTCAACATTAGACCAATAACCAATAATAGTACGGCTAACTTAATAAGCTCAATTATCATCGGTCAGAAATTTGAATATGAAGATCCCATCTTTCAAAAACTGGTCACAGAAATAGAAACATTGTGTTCGTTAAACCAGCAATCCGGTATATTTAACTTTTTGTCCTTCTTGAAGTATTTCCCGGGCGATATTTTGAAAATCAAAAGTACACATCAACATTTTCAGGAAATGTACGAACTATGTAGACATTTTATCGACGCCAATAAAGACAAAGATCCTGAAGAAAATTTCATTGCCAGCTACTTGACCGAAAGAGAAACAAGAATTAAAAATGGCGAGAAGACAACTATGGATGACATCAACCTGCTCAAATCTGTTTTTGATTTGTTGATGGCCGGCACCGAGACCACGTCCACGACCATCTGCTGGTTCGTCCTGTACATTTTGCATCACCCGGATGCTCAGCAGAAGATCTATGACGAGATCTGTCAGCACGTTGGAACGGATCGAACCCTTACCTTACAGGACAAACCTTCACTTATTTATCTGAGCGCCGCGATCATGGAGGTCCAACGTTTGACCAGTATAATCCCACAGTCTGGATTTAGAATTTGTACGAAAACTGTAACCATTAGAGAATATACTCTACCGAAAGGAACAATTGTAGCCCCAAATCTGGATTCAGTTCTGTTTGATGAAAAATATCTGGGGACCCGATGCCTCACGTTTTCGCCCTGAACGATTTATAGATAAAGAGGGAAAAATAACAAATCCAGAAGAGTTCATGCCCTTTGGTTTAGGGCGACGTGTTTGTATAGGTGAGTCCATGGCTAAGACAGAATTGTTCCTGTGTCTTGGGTCAATGATTCAAAGATTTCAGCTTCTTCCCGAAGATCCTTTAAAACCGCCACCACTGAAATACATCAGCGGCCTGACAATAGCCCCAGAAGTGTACATGGTGAGACTAGTCGAGCGTCATATAAAGTCGTAAGGTCATGAAGATAGGAAAAAAGAGTATTACAGATAAAATAATAATACATTTATTGAGTTTGTATTACACCTTCGTATTCTACACTCACGAGAAAACAATTATATCATGCACATAACTTTTATTCCCACTTCCTGTATGTAGGTGTGACCATTGTACTATTGTACACATTTATGCACGTGTTAAACAGATGAATACACGTTATGTTTTTTTTTTTTTATTTTCTGGCATGTTATACATTTTTTTAGCTTGAAATAGTTTTTAGTAACGTTTTTTTTTTAATTAACTAAAAGAAATAAAGGAACTAGCCCTTACTCTTGATTGTTGTTGATTGAATTTCAATCATTTATGTTCTTCATAACAATTTGGTTTTGATCTATTTATATTAAATTATGTTCGTTTTATGTATTTGTCCAGATTGGTTCATTTTAAGAGTTGGCAGGATGGTTGGGCGATGAGCTCTGAGTAATAAGTTTACAGTGAGATCGATTGTTTTTGGAGTTTCCTTGGGATGTTGGGGATGGCCGTGCGGCAACGACCTGAAGGTACCTGGTTCGATCTTCGGTGAGACCAAGGACATTAGTTGGATTTTCCCTGTTCAGATGATGTTGAACATACAATGTAGGTTTGACATCACCTTCGTCAGATTACGCTAGCTTTATAACATACAATGTTGGTTTGCCATCACCTTCGTCAGCTTATGTTTTCTTTATAACATACAATTTAGGTTTGCCATCACCTTCGTCAGCTTACGCTTGCTTTATAACATACAATGTAGGTTTGCCATCACCTTCGTCAGCTTTTGTTTGCTGTTTAACTGGTATGAAAATAAACAAGTGCATTCTTTGTGAAGATTTGTGTATGTGCAATTGTTTAAACAAATACCCTCATTCACTTCAGACCGAAGTACCATTCGATCCATAAAGGTAATTATACGTTTTACATGTATTTTATTTTTTGGAAACTCCGTACACTCAGAATAAAATTCAATCATCCCAACATATTTTACTTATAAATTGCGCACCAAATTTGCCTAAATAAAACAAAATTAGTCGAGTTACGTCAGCAAGAGTACACACAGGATTAATTTCAATGTGCAGATCATTATGGGGCACAATAATTGATTGAAAGTTTTAAAACTAAGTGCATTGGTACCTGCCAATGGCGAGAGGGTGCTGGTAAACACTTTTCTTTTATTACGCTAAGAAAGCCGGAAAGTTTTATGTGGGGGGGGGGGGGAAAACCAATAGGTACCACACCTGTCAGAGTTAATCACGAGGTACCACACCTGTCAGAGTTAATCACGAGGTACCACACCTGTCAGAGTTAATCACCAGGTACCACACCTGTCAGAGTTAATCACCAGGTACCAAACCTGTCAGAGTTGATCACCAGGTACCACACCTGTCAGAGTTAATCACCAGGTACCACACCTGTCAGAGTTAATCACCAGGTACCACACCTGTCAGAGTTAATCACGAGGTACCAAACCTGTCAGAGTTAATCACCAGGTACCACACCTGTCAGAGTTAATCACCAGGTACCACAACTGTCAGAGTTAATCACCAGGTACCACACCTGTCAGAGTTAATCACCAGGTACCACACCTGTCAGAGTTAATCACGAGGTACCACACCTGTCAGAGCTAATCACGAGGTACCACACCTGTCAGAGTTAATCACGAGGTACCACACCTGTCAGAGCTAATCACGAGGTACCACACCTATCAGAGTTAATCACGATTTCCGCTCTTGGGGGGAGGGGGGCTTTGCTTTTGAGAAAAGGGCATAAACCGGTCCTGCTTGTCAGAGGCCCTAAATTTGGTGTCTGTCCTGTATACAAAATGATATGTTGGATAATTCAACGCAGAATAGAAAGTATGCCAATCCAAAACAATTATTGATTTTTATACTTAAATGTGAAAAATAACTATAATTATATTTCAAAAAAATACATATTCATTTTTTCTTGTGTGAAAATGTCTCTATAATATTATTCCAAGTAAATATAGAATGTCAGTTATATTATTGTTGTTTTTTTTTTTTGCTAATTAACCCAGTAATTTTATATTCAGACAGACAGGTGGACAAACGGACAATAAACTTTCTATATTCTCCACACAATCACACAACAACAACACAACCACACTAACACAATCATTTGCCACAAAACAACATCCTAATGTGTAATTTAATACCTCTATTTGATGTACAGATTAAACGATGATATTCAGTGATAAGATAAAAAGTTAATGCAAAATTTCAAAGTCATTTTAATTATATTAAATAACATAGACAAAATGTGCTTGGTCGTCAAGTGGGGTCTATTTCTAGTCAGCAGCAGAATTTGTACTTTCGTTTTCTCTTCAACATTTACATATACAACTGAATAAGTCACATGAGACTCGTTATCATTCCTCTTTTATTATAAAATTAACTCAAATTTTGTAACATAGCCGCCCCCCCCCCCCTTCCTCCCCGGGTCCTACCGCATAAAAATATAAACTTATAAAAAAAATATAATAATAAATATATTCCCTCCCTCCCTTTTCAAATATAACGATTAATACCCCCCCCCCCCTAATTGGAATCATTGAAGACTAAGTATAACAAAATCAACGAGTCTTCTTCTTCCCTGAATAAAACAAACTGTGAATCATCTCCAGTTTTATTAGTATAGTTGTGACTATTCATTCAGTTCGCCACTATACGGCACTCACACCATCCATAGAGCCGTGGCTAGATATTCAGCCGCCCCGTGTGAGTTATTTTTGGCGCCCTCTCCCCTCAACATTCTGAAAAGTAGGAAGCCCTTAATAATATATAACATTTCTGAACAACACATTTCAAGTTTAATCAGTGTGTAAGATCACATCCTTCATCTATCATCATTTCTGTATGTAGTGTCATTACACGTCTATCTCTCTTCTCAAAGATAAGGTCTGGAATATCCCTCTTTTCTTATAGTCTGTAACCCTGGCCATATTGCACACTAGGATGGTCACTTTATAATAGAAAAAAAAATAAAGTTTATTTTTTATCATGAGCATTTTAGTTTTCTGGTTCACTGGGATTTAAAACATGCATATATACCAAATTTCACACCTTTTAGGCTTATATAAATACTGCCTCAGTGCACTTGTTATATCGTGTTTTATGGTTTTCGGCAGTTGCATTAAATGAAAATTTTCCAAGGTTTCAAATGCTGTTTTTTTTAGATACAAAAGAACAATTATATTACACAGTAGGAATTAAAGAGTAAAATAATACTAGTTACATGACACATTAACCTGACTGTATTGCAGAGTAGTTCTAAGTACGCCATTCAAAAATACACTTCAAGTTGCGATCTCTTCAGCACAGTTGATTATTTTGCATCTGGAAACTCTTTGCGATGCTTTCAACAATTTGGAGCAATTACTGCTTTTCCTCCTCTGATGTGGTATGAGATTAATTGAATGATGACGCCAGTGCAATTTCCCGCTCGGCACAGTCATTGACAATTTTCAAGGAAGAGACCACTGCTGTTGCCTTCTAAAAGGATGGAGTTTGTTGCCAGATGGAAGCATCAGTCATGCGAAAATTTTTGGGGAGCAGAAGAGCATTAAAGAAGAGCAGCGATGACGAGGTCACAAAATCCTTTAATGTCACATTATGAAGTGCTAAAGGATCAATTGTGCTGCGGATGCACCTTTCTTCTTTCTGATTATCAGTATATTTCTCCATGAATTGCCTCAAGCAAGCCACAAGGCTGTTTTTCTCATCCACTGAGACATTTTGAGAAAAGATAACCAGAGGAATGAGTTCTGCAGTAAGGTACCAGAGATGTCGGCCAATCGTTTTCAGTGCAGTCTGTGAAATGAAGGGAGAAACATTCTTATAAGCTTGATTAAACCAGATCATTCATTCAGAGGTGCATCCCAGGAAGATAAGATTCAGAGTCAGAAGTTCTTTGTAATCTTCACGTGGCAAATATCTTGAGTTGTCTTTCATTTGGAGGATATTTGAACAAAATGTGATGACTTCTTCTTTTATTGGCTTGAGATTTTGCTCCAGTGGAAAATCATGGCATATACTAAATTCAGCCTGTCTTATTTTTGAACAAAACGTCTTAAAGCGCTTGAATAGCAGCACATCCGGTCCAGTTATACTACCCCCAAATGTCTTATTGAAGACGGCTGTGTTTGTAAACATACCGTTGCCCAGTAGTCTAAATTAGGGGAAGTACCTAGCTCAATAAACATTTGCATGTCAACTGGGCAGTATACAAGCAAAGAAATAGTTCATGAAAAAATAGTACCAACTGACTGCCAGACGGCTGTGTTTATAAACATACCATTGGTCAGTAGGCTCAATTAGGGGAAGTACCTAGCTCAATAAACAGGAGTTGTGTCAACTTCTAAGCCAGTTACATGAAAAACACTTTTCGACCTAGTAGTCATAACTAAATGAATAATATTTATATAGCCGCAATATTTGATCTTATAACAATTGATTTGTATAACTAAATTGAAATGCACTGGTGAAGCTGGCTATTTATATGAAGATCAAAACTTCTAAAGATTTCTAGAATTTCCCGGAACCTTCTCAAGAGTACCGGCCCTTTGATCTAGTATTTCGATAAAAAAAAGCAATAGTCTTAAATAAAAAAAACAAGCTAATATATACAACACATTCATGTTGTTGTTTACCTTTTTAACAGTCTATACAAACGTTACAAGTAAAAAGAACCATATATTTGAAGGGAAAACAAACTGTCTAACATGTTTTTATAGCTACAAATGATATGACCACTGGATGGTAAATTGTTGGGTTTTTTTTCCCGGTGTATTTCATACACAATATTTCTAAGGACATGCTTTAAAAATATGAGTAGAAACATTGTATTGATTTTAAATATATGTATTTGACAGTAGACAGAAATTATCAGTCGAGGACAATCTACAAGCTAATAGGTTACATAGTTCAATTGAGACACATTCGTATGCAATAGAAATATGACCTGTATAATGTGAATACATTAGACATTTCTGGTTTTCTAGCTTTCACGCAACAGATGTTAAGTTATTCATGAGTCAAGGGTCAGTAATCGGTCCAATAGGCTGATGAGTGGCCTTGTGTACAAGTAAACATATCAAATAACAACATCATGAATAGTACATCCGTCTAGCTGACCTTAGGAAGTGTATGAAAACATTCAGTCAACATTGTCAGCATCTATGGATCTCAAGTGTTTTAATCATGTCACAGTAGAAACTGATAGATCGATCGAAACAATGGATGTGATGGCTAGAAACTGTGAGAACCGGTGGTATATGTGGCTTGGGGAGAGCACTAAATGACTCAGAAAATATGTTTCATTATTATATCAACATCTTTGAACATTTGTACGGATATTATATACGAGACCGCCATAAGGTAAACATTGATATATTTCATTATAATGATATAGTTGAATGTATAATGTTAAAACGATTTGTTCAAAGGTATTTTATTTAAATTTGATGAAAATTGATTTCGTCGACGTTTAAACTTGTGTTTAATTTGTTTCTTTGTTTACGTTTACCACTTGTGATGGGGTACGGATGGTCGTGCAGTAGAGCGCTCGCCTGTCGACCTGAGAGTCACGGTTTCGATCTCAATTGAGAACCAAGGGAATTATTCAGACTGGGGTTAAATTCCTCGCTATATCTCCCGTGGTGCCTCCATGGCCAAAGCACTATCGGCTATGATGAGGTTAAAGAATTGCACCATAAAAATTTTCCATTGGTGGTTTGTATGACCCAAGAGATCTCATCTCATCTTGACAGGGACTACACACACACACACACACACACACACACACAACATGAGTGATAATGTATTAATCTCTTACAGTGGCTCGCGTCACACTGGCGGGTCGTTAGCGAAACTTAGGTGGGTCGCGAAAGAAAATTAAAATCCATGTATTATCAAAGTCACTTGTCCTTTCTTCAACTCATTAGGGTTGTATCTCTGCAGTTGGGTCGCGTAATTAAAAAAAAAACAAAAAGGTTGTCACGGTGGGTCTCGACAACAAAACGGTTGGTAAAGTGGGTCACAGAATGTGTACATTTGAGAACCACTGGTCCATGATACTTGTCATGTTCTACGATGATGCCCGTATGTTTCTTTTCAACAGGTGATAGTGACCGATGTCAGTGTGTGTGTGTGTGTGTCTAGTGTAACTACATTGAATTGTACTATCTGAACAGCCTGCACAACAGCCTGTCTACAGATGAATGTGGATCAACAGTACTATGAATGGGAATTTCCTATTATTACTAATGAGCTTTTTTTAGCTTTGCACACACACTTACACACACAAGGCACTTGGGAAGTGTGATTTGGTGTATTAAAGTAGTAGAAATACTTAAAGGGAGAGAACTGTTCTGAGTTTAATGGTTGTGGGGCAGAGATATGGGGAAGGGGGGGGGGGAGTGATATACAGATCAGGATAGGACAGAAAAGAAAAAAGATTAAATTGTAACGAGAAATTTTATTTTGCTGCCAAAGAAAACTTCTAACCACTCCGTTTACTTAAAGTTGTTGTGTTGATTAGATGGAGTAGTTCACAACCTATTCAACCCAGGCACGCCGAGAGAGGGGGGGGGGTCAGGGGGTCGCCCCGACCATGTCAATTTTTTCACTACTCATTGTTTATTAAGGGGCCCGCAATGATGTCCTGCCCTGGGGTCCTTGTTGGCTCTCGGCGACCCTGCTTCAACGCATGCAACCCTTCTCATAGCACTTGGACTCTATTCAAAAACAGAGTCTGATAGATAGGCAGACTAAGAAAGAGCTGAAATCTTCCACTGCAATGGTGTCCCCTACCAGTATTAATAATTTTTTTTTTTAAATCTTGTGATACTTTTTCCATAGAGCTCATCCCCAAATATCTTTAAAAGTCTTTCTCGGAAACATTCGAACGGTTCTCGAGTTACCTAGCGTTTTGAGATTGTTTAGTGTTTACTACATATACATTATAATTTCACTAGATTTATCTCAGCACCAATTGAGGACTGCTGACTAATATTATATCAGGGCTTGGGAATAAAATCACAATTTGAATGAGTATTTTGTCTTTAAGGGTTTCTATTTTTTTAGTTATATCTGTAAGTTAAATAAATTTTCCTGGAATTAAAAGAACATAATTTAAAATACTGTTACATTTATATTTGAATCTGCTGCTCAGTTTTAAACCGAAAATGGAAGTCGCTCTCTGTGGGATTTTACTGGCCACGACGTTTTTTTTCTACTTCCTGTTTTGGTTTCAAAAGTCAAACAGAAGCCTACCTCCAAGTCCTATGTGGTCACTGCCCGTTGTTGGCCATTTTCTGTTTTTGAACAAAGACCTCAGGCCAGACTTTCAAAAGTGGAGGAACCAGTGCGGAGACATTTTCAGGTAACCTCAATGTCAGGTCAGTGAGGTCATTAGAAAGGTCTTGTGTCCTGAAGACAAAAATTTTGTGTTGTAGACTCCAAAGACATTTTTTAAAATACTGGTGACTTACATATGTCATTTAAACGAGCAGTCGGTGGTCCGGTGGCTCGCGGACCATAAGTGGAAAGCAAAAAAATGTAATTGGTCCGCAGAAAAAAAGAGCAGCATGTAAAAAAGCAGTAAATAATTATTATTTTTACCTAAAAGTTGTAAAATTGTAAATAAAACTGAATTTATTTTTGTAATTATTTTTAATTTTGGTATTTTGAAGAGGTTGCACATCGCCATGCAGCCCATATGATTTATACGTCACCTCGGATGATGGTATTAGTAACCGAAGTGTTACACGGAAATATATGCCGGGGGAGGGGGGGGGAGGATAATACTCTACTTCTAACACTTCTCATTGTTTACACCATCTTGGACTGAAATTGGTATGAACTCAAATCGAACTAATTACCACTAGTTTTATTATTGACCTTTTACCTCCTCAGGTAAATTCATTTGTCATAGATTCGAATTTCAATGACGTGCATTATTAACACGTATGTTTTTATTATTTATGTGCACAGTTTGCAGCTGGGATCAAAGTTAATGATTGTCTTGAACGGCTATGACGTGATTCACGAGGCCTTGGTGACAAGGGGCGACGACTTCTCTGACAGACCGGTCATTCTTTTGGATGAGGTCAGTAATAACTAAAAGTGATATACCGGCTATACTATTGGACGAGGTCTGTTATGTAAAAAATATCTATAGTTTGCTCACATCTGGACTTAATGTCCAGTTAGATATTTTTCAATCAGTAGGACTGGTCAGTAGGGTTAGTCGAGAAACATGCGTAGACCATGTGATTATATTATATCAACGAATTCCTTCTGTTTCATTTTTTTCCCCTCCAGTTGCTGGGCAGTCAAGGGAAAGGAATTGTGTTTTCTTCTGGGTCAGTCTGGAACGAACACAGAGCCCTGAGTCTTGGCATTCTGCGAAAGTTCGGTCTGGGCACAGACGCCCTGGCAAATAGGATAACGTCAGAAGTGACCCACTTATTAAATCACCTTGCCGAACATATCGATCAGCCAGTGGACATCGGCAGATGGACAACGACCAGTACCGCCAGTGTAATTTATTCAATCTTGACCGGACAAAGATTGGAATACGATGACCCCGTTTTTCTAAATATAAGGCAGCAGATGGAAAAAATGTTTGTGTCCAACAATCAAACTTTAATTTTGAACTTCATGCCTTGCTGAAATATCTCCCACGAGATGTTTGCAACGAAAGACAACTGAAGAAAATCTTGATGATAATGTCAGGCATCTTTCAACAATTTATTGACGAGAGTAAAGACAAAGATCCGGAAGACAGTTTTATTGCGTCATACGTTCACGAAAGAGAATCTCGGCTAAAAAGTGGCCAGGAGACGAGCTTGGATGATGCAAATTTGTTAAAGTCTGTGTTTGATTTATTTCTAGCTGGCACTGAGACCACGTCTGTCACACTCAGCTGGTTTGTGCTGTACATGTTGAACTACCCGGACATCCAGCTGAAGATATTTCAAGAAATCAGTCAATGCGTAGGAATGCATCGCTCCCCTACAATGCAAGACAAATCCAAATTGATCTACGTGAACGCGGCAATCATGGAAACACAAAGACTGTCCAGTATCTTGCCTCAGTCTGTATCCAGAACCTGCTCATCAGACCAAACTATTAGAAACTTTACGATTCCTAAAGGATCTCTCATCGCTCCCAACCTGGATTCAGTTCTTTTGGATGAAAAAATCTGGGGAGACGACGCTAAAAGTTTTCGACCTGAGAGATTCATCGACGAAGTGGGTCAACTGAAGAAAATACCAGAGTTTGTTCCCTTTGGTCTAGTTCGGCGTGTCTGCCTAGGGGAGGCGTTGGCCAAGACTGAACTGTTCATCACGCTAACGGCAATGGTTCAAAGATTTGAACTGTCGCCCGTAGACCCAGCCAAGCCCGCATCAATGAACTATGTGTATGGGCTGACATGTAGACCTCAACCATACCTTGTCCAGATAACAGAGCGAAAACAAGTGTAACATTTTATGCACTCCATAATTCATTATTTTTTAAGATGTTTACTTCAGTACATTCAGCAGGTCTTTTACTGAGAGACAGGGCCGTTCTTTTTTCGGTCTTTCGAGGCCCTCATTACATCACTTGTATAAGGAATGTATATTTGAGGGATCCCTTTTGCAGTGGATCACTGTGTGGTTGCCTAGTTTGACTCCTTGCAAGAAATTCTCTGGTCCGATATAAAATATACGGGAATGTACGTGAAGCAGAAAAAATTTTGATCATTAGGACAATTAATCTAATTGTAAATGACGTTATTGTGATCATGTATAATATAAAAACGTCAATGGGTGACAGAGTAATATAATTTTCTCTTGTCATTAATATGTATATATATACATAGGTCATTTTTCGCAGTCCAAGAAGCGGTAGGATTAGGCGAGATCGAGGGCGGCCCCCGTAAAGTGGAGAGGGTTGGTAAGGCTTGCCAGAGCCTTGGATGGAATTGTAGAGGAAAAGGAAGAAAAAGAAGATTAAATGGAATTGATAATATACATGACGTCATTTGGGCAACGTAAATAGATCGGGCCGTCTAGCACAATTATAGATGAGAAATGTAAATATATCTTCATATATCAGCTGTGTCCATTACTGAGTTCAGTGTGACTCTCAGTGTTTCATATTTTATTTGAATATTCAATAACTTTATTTTAATGACCGTATATTACGGACTTTTAATTCTATTGAAGTCTTTTAAAGTCTATTGAAGTCTATTTAAGTCTATTTAAGTTTATTGAAGTTTATTAAAGTGTATTGAAGTCTATTGAAGTCTATTTATCTGGTTGTTCTAGGCTTTGTTATTTTGTTAAATTTGAAATCAATTATTATTAGTTTTTCAAATCCCAATTGACATGAAATTTTGAACTAATGTGTACTCTCGAAGACAAAAACCATTATTTTTAAAACGTTCAAGCCATAAATTAAATTATTTTGCAGTCAAAAAATATTTGTTTTTTGTTTTGTTTATTTCATCGGGAATTGGATAAATTGACTAGACGGACAGCCATAGATATGTAAAACGAAGAGCTTTGACACTCTCTGTTGTACATTCCATCCTTGTTTCGCACAGAGGTCAGACAGATCGGAAACACGCTTTCTGAAAAAAATGACCATCTCTTTGTTAGATGCTGAAAAGATAGTATACAGGCGTTGTAAAGCTCCAACAAAAAAGGTTGACGTATCAGAGAATGTTTTCACCATGTTTGCTACCACCAGATTGTAATTATGACACGCACATTGAGTAAAAAAAAATGCTCTGCTGTTAATATTTAAAAGCCGTCTCTGAACTCCAGAATGGACGCCTTTCATGTTCGCACCATTATCATAACCTTGTCCACGAATATTTTTTTTCAACATTTAATTCAAGCTTCTCCAACTTATTCACTAAGTACATCCTGTCCAGTTGTACTTTCCACAGGAAGAAACTTAATAAAACGTTCATGTACAACTACAGGCTAGTTCACATTAACCCCATCTGATATATACCGGATAGTTAATGACATCTGATACATACCGGAAAGTTAATGGCATCTGATACATACCGGATAGTTAATGGCATCTGATACATACCGGATAGTTAATGGCATCTGATACATACCGGATAGTTAATGGCATCTGATACATACCGGATATTTAATGGCATCTGATACATACCGGATAGTTAATGACATCTGATACATACCGGATAGTTAATGGCATCTGACACATACCGGATAGTTAATGGCATCTGATACATACCAGATAGTTAATGACATCTGATACATATCGGATAGTCAATGGCATCTGATACATACCGGATAGTTAATGACATCTGATACATACCGGATAGTTAATGGCATCTGATACATACCAGATAGTTAATGACATCTGATACATATCGGATAGTCAATTTATCTGATACATACCGGATAGTTAATGACATCTGATACATACCGGATAGTTAATGACATCTGATACATACCGGATAGCTAATGGCATCTGATACATACCGGATAGTTAATGACATCTGATACATACCGGATAATCAATGGCATCTGATACATACCAGATAGTTAATGACATCTGATACATACCGGATAGTCAATGGCATCTGATACATATCAGATAGTTAATGACATCTGATACATATCGGATAGTCAATGGCATCTGATACATACCGGATAGTTAATGACATCTGATACATACCGGATAGTTAATGGCATCTGATACATACCGGATAGTTAATGGCATCTGATACATACCGGATAGTTAATGACATCTGATACATATCGGATAGTCAATGGCATCTGATACATACCGGATAGTTAATGGCATCTGATACATACCGGATAGTTAATGGCATCTGATACATACCGGATAGTTAATGACATCTGATACATACCGGATAGTTAATAACATCTGATACATACCGGATAGTTAATGAAATCTGCTCTTTGTGACTAATGTCTGGAATGCAATCCAATATCTCTAAAAAACACTTTGCATTCTTGATGTCTCGAAGGATAGCATTCACAACAGCATCAGCTACTACAGTAATGAGTTTGTTTTGAATCTTCTTTCCCAGGTAAAGATCATGAATTTCTGTATTGGTAGCACGTCAAATATGTTCCACAGTTACTTGAAATAAAGTCTTAATAGATTAAAAAAAAAACACTGTAAAAACATGAAAACAGAATAAACACGCTGACTTATACATTATCGAAAGTGACAGTGGTTTAATTTAATAATGTACACCCAGGTTTGGCGCGGGGCCTATGAAAGTGAGGGGGGCCCACTGCGGGCGCATAGGTCACAGTGGCGTGAGGCCGGCCTTGATTTTTCGTCTGTCCGTTTCGCACACTACGGTTAGTAACAAATAGTAATATTACCTCTTTTTTTTTTGACATTTTCATTTTTTAAAGTGAGATAATTGCTGGTACACAATCATATCTTGCCATACTATGTAACAAATACGGTTGATTATTTCCCTTTAGCAAGAAATAAAAATGTTCAGTCGTCTCTGCGAACAAAGCTAAGATCAACTACACGCCACCTACATAGGGGCCAACCGACAGAAATTTCGGGCCCCTGGGCAGGGCTGTCACGGCCCCCCCGTTCTGATAATAATATTTTCAAAAGTTGATTGGTCAGCTCAGTCCGGGCCCCTAAAACTCACCGGGCCCCTGGGCATTAGCCCCTCCCTGCTCCCTCTCGGCGCCACTGCCTACATAGTTAGTGCCCAGTTTACTCTGATATGTTTTTCTTGTCTGTATATTGCGAACTTATGATTATTTATAAGTGGTGCATCCTCTTTCATTTTATTATAAGTATATTTAAATAAAGACATCTTCACACACAGTACACTAAATATTGATAACAAAGGCACTTTAGCTTCCGTGATGATAATGACAATTTTTATTACATATCAAGGTCAAGCGAAAACAGATATAATCCTATTAAGATTCCGCTCAATTGAATAACTCCACTACAATCTACTTATGACCGCTGTCCGCTCTATCTAAAATCTTCTGTATCCAGTCTTTACTCTTCGTCGAATGGACTTCTTCATACTCGCAACCTATTTTTTTTATACGCTCTCTGAACTCACTATTTCTTTGATTGGTTGGTTTATATATCCATTAAAATCCAGTGACTTTATTGAAGATCTGCGATTTATCTCTTTGTCAAAGAGAAAGTTTGTTGACTTCTTTCTTTTAGATTTGGGTGGGGTCTGTAGTTGATTCCACACCCATTGACACCTCGGGTAATTTATTTTTTTAAATGTAAATTACCAAACTTCCCAAACTTGGGTAAAAAGAAATTATAACATTCTGGCCTTATTTTAGACCACAAAGATATAACACTGAAGTTATTTAAATTAACAGATATACAATCCTGTTTTCTAGACCTACATTCTAGTACTTGTCTTTGCGAGAAACTCGTTTTCCACAGTGATTACAGCTTTGAGAACTCTTCTTGTATAGATTACATCTTATTAAATAATGGGAATTCTGGCTTGGGACATGCACACATTTTAATTAGCTCACGACATTTATTTATATATATAGAGACAGAGATGATTTACCCGGGTAGTTAAATATAACTAGTAAGACAGTGATTCTCAGAATATAGTTTGTTGTGTTCGGCTAATTCCTAATTAATACTAATGTATAGTTTCGAGCAATTCGAAATACAAAACTACATCTTGTCTCAGTATTTCTAAATTTGTCTTTTGTCCATAAGAAACACATGGAGGGGAAAAAATATGTTTAAAAGGGGTCATGAGAATAAAACCGAATAGATTGACTTACCCTGGTGCAGGTAAACCTCTCATGCGGTAAGTAGAGCTAAAATAATAAATTATATATTCAGCAACACGACAAGATTGAATCGGGAATAACCCGTTACACTTGTATAGTATGACAGCCATAGACAGATATTTAACACACACTGACCTAGCTCTACACACTCTGACCTAGTTCTACACACACTGACCTAGTTCTACACACAACTCGATCAAGGGAAAGAAAGCGTCTCTGTCAGTGTTTCCCAACCTTGTGTGTGTCGTGCCACATCGAAGCCTTTCTGAAAAATCACTAAACTAGACGAGTTCCAAGACATGGTCACTGTCGTTGATTGCAAGTTTAGAGTCGAGTTCCAAGAGATGGTCACTGTCGTTGATTGCAAGTTTACAGTCGAGTTCCAAGACATGGCCACTCGCGTTGATTACAAGTTTACAGTCGAGTTCCAAGACATGGTCACTGTCGTTCATTGTAAGTTTAGAGTCGAGTTCCAAGACATGGTCACTCGCGTTGATTGCAAGTTTACAGTCGAGTTCCAAGACATGGTCACTCACGTTGATTGCAAGTTAACAGTTGAGTTCCAAGACATGGTCAATCGCGTTGATTGCAAGTTTATAGTCGAGTTCCAAGACATGGTCACTCGCGTTGATTGCAAGTTTACAGTCGAGTTCCAAGACATGGTCACTCGCGTTGATTGCAAGTTTAGAGTCGAGTTCCAAGACATGGTCACTAGCGTTGATTGCAAGTAGTTTACGAGAATGAATCTTAGACCAGGGCCGCTGCTTAGTGCTTCATGGGGCCCCAAGTCAAAACAACTCGTCTGATCCGGTATAACATCAGATGAGAAATGGATTTTCCCTTAGCTGGGAGAGGGGTGGGCGACGAGAGGGGCGGAGGGGCAAATCCTTGATTATATATAGATCTGTTCTGGCCTAATGATAGGAAGTCGGAAGAATGACACATTTTTAAAAATAAATACTTTACAGAAAGAAATCTCCAGCCGAATTTACGGTAAACAAAACCCAGAAAATAGCTTTAAAAAAAATATGATCCTAAACTGACATTTTCAAAACACCCCTAATCCATCAAAGCCCCCCCCCACCTCCTCCTCCCTTCCTAACGAGACCAGAGCCTCACATTGGGAAACAGTGTTCTCTGTTAATTCTAGAACAATTTTTCAAAGTCAAAGATCTTTGTTGACAAAAGATGTGAAATAACGATTTGAATGGGAACTGTGCCAGCTTAAAGTGCAGCCATGCGCAGCATCGATTATGTCACTCAGCCGTAACTCCTGTGTAAGTCTATTTTGTCTGGCAATGTGCATTAACTTTTACTGTGTCGGAATCAAACAGAGCCACCACAGCAGCGGAAAAGCTACTCAGCATCAAAACACACACACACAGCCAAACAGCCATTCGTACAGCCACCGAGTCGCAAGATAAATGACAACATAGTACACTAAACTGTTGTTCGATTGCTGTGAAATGGAAAGTCTCGTATTCTACATGGTATTATTGACTTTGTCCCCTGCTTGCACTCCTTCACTACTTCTTACATCGACCAGGTCCGCGCTACCCTCCATGTCCATCCAGACCTCTGCCCATTTTAGGGCTCATGTTGGCCATGGCATCTGACCAAAGGACACTCTTCCAGAAATGGCGGGAGCAGTGCGGCGATATTTTTACGTAAGTTGTGGCTCTTATTTCACCTGCTCGTTAAGTTGCTATAATTCAACGACACACAAAGAAAGAAATGGCGGAACTTCTTTCGCATTAAACGCTGTAAATCAACAAACAACAACACTGTAAACACTGCGTATAGATTCTATACGTTTGTGGCCACACAAAGCGTCGCTTTGAAGCCAAAAGTTATCCAAGTGTCTGAGAACAAAAAATAATTTGAGATTCCTTGGCACTGGTGTACTTGTTTCTAGTAAGCTTATTAGGGGACGAATGGTCGTGTGGTAAAGCGGTCGGCTGTCGACCTGACGGTCACTTGTTCGATCTTCGGTGAGGACCAACAGATAATTTCAGGTCACAGACTTAAGTCGCCGCTAAATCTCCCGTGGTGCCTCCATGGCCATTGCACCATCGGCTATGACAAAAGATGAAAGAAGGGCACCATAATAAAAACCCGTCCCATTAGTGACTGATAGGATCCAAAAGATTTCATCTCATCCTTACAGGGACTTCACACACACACACCACATTGACCTTTTCAAACATGTTTACACAATTTTCAGTCTTCTAGTTCTACAGCACTGACACTAGACAAGAATGACCATGGGGGGAGGGGGGGGGTGGAGCAACACTGCGTGATTTTGATATTATTTATATGTCCTGTTTTGATCTTTTAGTATGAAATGGAATGGAGTGAACCATATCTTAAAACTTCTACACTTCATCTAAATAACGATGTTTATTTTTTAATCATAATTTTTGTAAGTATTATTATTATTATTATTATTATTATCAGTTAAAAATAAATGTACGAACATAAGATTTTTTTAATAACATAAAGAATGTATATAACGATAACCCATAGAGTTTATTTTATTGTATCGGAACGGTGAAGACGTAAAGAACTTCCATGTGTAGCACTGTTTACTGCAGCCTTAAGTAGTGATATGTAAGTAAGAAATGTGCAGCACTGTTTACTGCAGCCTTAAGTAGTGATATGTAAGTAAGAAATGTGTAGCACTGTTTACTGCAGCCTTAAGAAGTGATATGTAAGTAAGAAATGTGTAGCATTGTTTACTGCAGCCTTAAGTAGTGATATGTAAGTAAGAAATGTGTAGCACTGTTTACTGCAGCCTTAAAAAGTACTACGTATGTTAGCCATGCCTAGCAATGGTGTATCATTGAAAGTGGAACACTGTTTATATCATCTAGATGTATCACTGGTTTTTTTTATATTTATATTTAGAAGTTAAACATGTTGGTTGATTGTGATTAACATTGTAAAAGACGGAGGTAGTTCATTTAAAGTGATATAATTAAAAATACTAGTGTAGCTTGATTAGTAAATTATTTCATCCGCGTGAAGATACAATATACTTTTCTAGACCAGAGGTAGGTGAGCTTAGTTTTTTTTTTAAATCCAGGGGGGGGGCACATTGGGATCTTTTACTTGACAAAATGGCCGGACTAAGAGGTAGGTATATAAGTACCTTGATATTGTCTAGTAACATAGACACCAGTCCAGAGATGTAGACGCTAGTCTACATGTTTATAAAGTAAATTCACAGAAGTAACCAAATATGTTTTCCCTGAGAAATTTGCCATAACAATATTAATAACTCATAAATAATGTCATATTTGGTGGCCCGGGGGAGGGGTGGGTGGGTGTATAAAAAATGTATTACGATACACTATCGCGTAGTTCTCAACCTGCGGTACGCGTACATCAACCCAGGGGGTGGGGGGTACGGGGGAAATGTTATGCAGATGTACACAGCGACATGCAATTTTTCGTTTAGAACAGCCAAGAGTTTGAAGGAGGTCCCCCCGGTTTGCTGAGTGACCCGTCACCAAACAACCACGCCCAAAGTATTGCGTTATAAAGGTGAGCACATTCCATTATGAGAATAAGTGCATTTATTTATTCGCGAACCTACATACGGTGTGAGGGGAACGCGAGGACATATTTTCGCGAAAAAGGTTTGAGAACCTCTGCACTAGTCTGTATCTTCAAATGAAACATAACATAACATAACATAATTATCAGTGCTATTTTTCTTCGTATCAAGGCATGGTGATTATAGCTCGCCATTACTTTTATTTGTTAGCTTTTTTTTTACTTGTTCTAATCACAGTCAGGTAGCAGCCAAACAGCATCCAAGCAACAGCCAAACAGCATCCAATAAAAAGTTAAAACAGAAGGATATCTGACTACACACAGACCACACTTCTTTTCTGCAGCAGCGAGATGGACATTCTCGTCCTCTGTGTGGTTCTGTTACTCCTGACCATGACTGTGTTTCTTCATTTCTTCTTACATCGACCTGGCCGACGCTACCCACCGTGTCCTGACAGACCGCTGCCCATTTTCGGTCACATGTTCGCCATGACATCTGACCATAGGTCACTGTTTAAGAAATGGCGTGAACAGTGTGGCGATATTTATAGGTAAGTTATCCATTTCATTTGACTAGTTTCTCAAGCTTCTGTGGCTAGTCAACACACGAATATTGAAATGTTTGATTTAGGCTCTATGCATTTATAAATAGATATGTACTGAATATATATATATATATATATTGTACATATATATAATAATAATGAGCTATAATTTTTTTCTGTTCAAATAAGTAATTCATATGTAATTCACAGCCTTTACATGGGGTCAAAGGTCATCGTTGTACTCAACGGCTATGAACTCATTCAAGAGACCTTGGTGAAACGAGGCGACGAATTCTCGGACAGGCCATCCATGGTGGTGGACGATGTGAGCATAGATATTTATACAAATATTAGATTAGTTTGCTTATAGTAGCGTCCGAGTAAGGGGGGGAAGAAGGGGGGGGAGCGAAATGGAGTAAATTCCATCCCCAACTATGTGCCAGGGTGTAGTAGTGATCGATAGTCACATACCTTGACATGCATGCAAGAGAGCGCAATTAGTTGGTTTGTATGGAATGTTAAATGTATGGTAAACTATTCAGATAAACATGATAGTGAACTATTTGTTACTTAGTGAGATGTGAAGCACATAGAAATTTAATTGTACTGTTCATGTCCATTATTGTTCATTCTGTTATTAACTGCTGTAAGGTCCATGCCATTAACTGTTTTTGTAAATGTCGCTGTCATCGCTAGTTGTTATGTTAATGTCCATGTCATCACATGAATTTTTTTGTAAATCCCAGTGTCATTACTATTTGAAATTTACTCTGATAAACATCTCTATTTGTCTTCTGTAATTGACCATGTCATCAAATGACTCTGTTTCAAATTACTCTTTTTTTTTTACTGTACTAGTGTCCCCCACCTATTATGTACCTTGACAACATGCAAAATGTCGGATATAGTCTTTTAAGTCCGGTCATAAATTATATAGCGTCAAAATTATCGATATTTATTAGCCATCTCCATATTAAAAAATTCTACAACAAATTTCAGGACTAGGGGACGAGTGGTCGTGCTGAGTAGAGCGCCCGACTGTCGACCGGAGAGTCCTGGGTTCGAACCTCAGTGAGAACCTTGTGATTTTTGCAGGTCTTCCCCTCCCCCCAGCTTTAAATGGGCACATGACTTTAAGTTGGGGAAGTAAAGGCGACTGGGCGTTGTGCTAACCACACAATCCCTGCATATGCCGAGGTTATAGAAACACATGAATTCTACACTTCATCTGCCCTTAGGGGCACTCCTAAGAAAAATTGCATGTCCTCTCTTGCTTTTACAATTCATTACAATAATTAAAAAAAAGCACATGCTTGTTAAATAGCACACTTTAACTACCAACGCCCTTCATTGTCTAACGGATGTTTTCGAACCCTAGTACACAAACACACACACACACATACTCAAAAACCAATAATCACGTGTGGTATAATATGCAAATGATCGTATTTTAAGTCAGTGCTAATTTTTTTTTTCAAATCTGCATTTCCACACCAGGTGACCGGATATCCACAAAGAGGGATCATTACGTCATCAGGTCACATGTGGAGAGAACAACGATCTGTGGCTTTACAAATACTGAAAAAATTCGGTTTAGGGAAAAACATTTTGGCCGAGAAAATACAGGAGGAGGTTGACATCTATTTACAGCATTTGGCCGATTATAATGGACAGCCTGTTGATATCAAAACGATAACCAACTTGAGTATCGCTAATAACATCTGCTCTGTATTATTTGGCCAAAGATTTGATTACTCAGATAAGCTTTTTCAAAAATTGATGATTATATTGAATAGATATGTTGAACAATTAAATTTTATTGGACTCGTGAATAGTCTGCCAGTTCTTCGCTACATTCCGGGAGATGTCTTCGGTCTGAGAAAAATTGAACTGGAAATGAAAGAACTTTTCTCAGTAATGGATAGCTTCATTGAGAAGTGTGAAAAAGGCGCTTCCGGGGACAACTTTATATTCGAGTATTCAGAAGAACGGCGAAAGCGGGTGGAAAGTGGTGCAGATACGACGATGGATGTCGTCAATTTGAAAAGATCACTTTTCGATCTATTCATAGCCGGCTCAGAAACGACAGCAACTACGGTACATTGGTTTCTGCTTTACATGTTGAACTTCCCATCTGTCCAGAAGAGGTTGTTCCGTGAAATAGTTGAACATGTAGGAATGGAACGGTCGCCAAATTTGCAGGATAGGGTGCAGCTCAACTTCCTCAACGCCACCATACTGGAAACTCAAAGACTGGCCAGTGTTGTCCCTAGCGCCGTGCTGCACACATGCCCGAGAGACGTGACTATCAGGGGATACGCTATCCAGAAAGGGACTTACATCGCGCCAAATCTGGACTCTGTGCGGCACGACGAAAAAATCTGGGGACACGACGTCATGATTTTCAAGCCAGAAAGATTTCTAGACCAGGACAGGCAGGTGAAAGTTCCGGAAGAATTTATTCCGTTCTCCATTGGGAAAAGGGCGTGTCCAGGCGAGGGCCTGGCGAGAACTGAACTGTTTCTCTACATCTCTAATATGATTCAAAGATTTGAATTTCTTCCAGTTGATCCGGATCATCCTCCACCACTGAGCTATCATTATGGACTGACAGTTACACCCATTCCTTATCAAGTTCAAATTGTCCCGCGTCAGGGCTGACGAAGAAATTAATACTTTAAGGCTTTAAGGCAAAAAAAAACACAATTCTCCTGGACAGAAAAAACACAAATAAAATCAAACCTTTATGTTTCTTTTTCTCATGAGAAAGTTTACATTTCGTTGAAGCTTCTGTAGTAGTTAAAGGTGGATAGAGTAGGGAGGGATGTATTCAGAAATTATATATATATGTAAAACTATGTGTTAAATAATCAGCTGCTATACTATATCTGTTTACTAATACTAATAACAGACATACAGACACCTCGAATTGTTGGCCATCACTGTACGGCCAAACCCCTTACATTGAATGAATACATACTTCCAATGAGCTGCAACTAAGCTGCTGTACCAGACAGTACAGTTGTCTATCCAAAGAAAATAGATTGTTTTATTATGTAACCAATCGCTACACAGTAAGGAATGTTTACAGTAAAGACTTTCTTTTAAGTGTTTACGGTAATGACCTACTTTGAAACATTACAGTAAAGACTTAACTTGTGGTGTTTCGCAGAATCGGACTACGGACATGTAAGGCCACGGGTACAGAGAAAACAGTTGGGTCCCCCCTAATAATCGCCTATATAAAAAAAAGGGTCTATATTCCGTAGGGCCTATAAAAGTTTGGCTTCATCTTTACAGAGAGGACCAGGGTGCGAGCGTGGTGAGCCCACCGTTCAATCCGCCCCTGACGGTAAAGAAATACTTGGAGGTGTGTACAGTATATACTTACTATGAACTTTTACATTAAAGACATACTTTTTAATGTTTACAGTTAAGTAATACTTTGAAATGTTTTCATTTATAATATATAACTTTAATTTGAAATGTTTAAAATAAAGACATAATTCGAAATGTTTACAGTAAAAACATATTTTTTTTTAAATGTTGACTAGGTTTGTTGACTAATGTATCGTAAAATTAAATGACATTTACTTTTTAAGGTCAATTTAATTAGGTCAAATGCTTTATCGAAGTATCAAGAAAGTCTTTTTTTTAATTATTTCTTAATTTACTGAGTGAATTTACTTCAAGAAAAATTCGTTATGAAAGAATTTTCGCTCTTACCATTTAAATAAAAAATGGAAAATTAATAATAATGATAGCTAAAGATTCTTTCATAGTTATTTAAAATGATGTTTTGCCTCCTATTAATGGAGTACTATTGATACAAATTACGCTATTCTTTATTTCCATATCAATGTGTTGTTCTTAAGTGCAAATACATTTATATGCACTGTGTGATGTTGTTTTCGGCATGATTTGAATGTAATGCGCATTAGATTCTATTGAATTTTTATGTGTCTTTAATATCCTTATTTGTATGTATTTTACCTTACTATAACTATCAATATGAAATTTACTTTTGAAAAACTATGGTCATGTTTTCGTTTATTTTCTATTCTTTAATTTTGTTTAGTTATTGCGTTGTTTTAAGCCTGATAAACTATACCTTGTGTTTATAACACAGCATCTCCGTTACCTGCTCTCAGCATTTCACGATCTCCTAATGTAGGGGGGAATACGAAAATAATGTTATTTACCTGCTTTATATTTAGATAAGATATATATATATATATATATATATATATATATATATATATATATATATATATATATATATATATATTCTTTTGTGTATGTTATACTATATTGGTTTTATTTGTTTTGGATTATATATGGTTGTCTTATTGGATAGCACATAATGAATCGTATTAATTGATGGATCATAGAGTTAATTGCAATGTTAGAACCTTGTGGTCAGGTGCGCGGCCGGCTTATCTTTAAGGCCCTTTGATGCCTCCCCTCAACTGGGTCTCATTTGATCTCACACACACACACACACACACAATAGTTAAGTAAGTTTAAACAAGATTATCATAGTCCCTTGAAATAAAGGTGGTGACCTTGCGGTGATTAATCTCTAACTGCCTGTGGTAATATAACCCGACAGCTGACAGTAGTTGTGCTGAAGGTAATATCAGAAGCGGCTGTATTCGGTATATATTATTGTAACGGCCGATGAGGGGCTTAGGGGGGGGAGCGCGAATGTGATGAAGAATATTCTGACTCTTGTGACCTGTGCATAATTTTAGAGAATAATAAACAACAGTTACATTTTTTATAAAAATTGTATACCACCTCGGAGCCATGCAAATATTGATCTCATTTGTTCAGATCATATAAAGATCATGTCAAGATTTACTGTCGGACATGCTTACATTGCTGTACATTGTGGAGGACATAAAATGATGACGTGGTTTGTCCGGTATCATCCAATGTTTGTAACACACTGACACCACTATCTGCAAGAGCATACAACTCAGGTAAATTAAAAAAAAAACACACACTTTTCCTAGGTGACTTTTTGAAGTCTTATTTGCAGGGAAATGAGGAAAGATGGTTTGAATTGGCTTGTTTTCAGTAAAGGTTGCCATGCAACAGGATCAAGAATTTGAACATCGACAAGTATATCAGAGATAACTCTTTCTCCCTCTATCTTCCTCTCCCACTCTCTCTCTCTCTCTCTGTTTCTCTCTCTCCCTAACTCTCTCCCCTCCCTCTCCCTCTCTACCTCTCTCTCCATCTCTCTCTCCCTCCCTGTCTCCCTCGCCCTCTCTCCATCTCCCCACTCTCTCTCTCCCTCTCTGTCTCCCCCTCCCTCCCTCTCGCCCCCTCTCTCTCCCATTCTCTCTCCCTCTCTGTCTCCCTTTCTGTCCCCCTATCTCTCTCCCTCTCCCTCCCTCTCGCCACCCTCTCTCTCCCCTATATCCCTCTCCCTGGTTCCCTCCCTCTCTCTCCCCCTCTCTCCCCTCTCTCTCCCTCTTTCTCTCTCCCAGCCTCTCTGTCCCCTCTATCCCTCTCCCTAGTTCCCCACCCCTCCCTCCCTCTCCCCCCTCTCTCTCTCTCTCACTCTTTATTTCTAAGCTCTCTCAGTGCAAACAGAGAACCAACCCTCTGATACTGATGAACGTAAAGCCGGGTGGACAGTGGTCTAAAGCAGTTCACCTGTCCTCTGTCAAAGAATTCAGTTACGTCATGTAATGGGTCATGGTGAACTCTGTCATACATCGTAAGTACAATTGTCGACATTACGTACTCTGTCGTATGTTTTCGTTGATTTGCATGGCAGGGAAAGGGGGGGTAAGAGAAGAGAGGAGAGAGAGAGAGAGAGAGAGAGAGAGAAGGAAGAGAGAGAGAGAAGAAGAGAGAGAGCGTCTCTGAACAGTAGAAAAAAAAAACATAGAAAAAAATAATGAAAACTTTCGTTAATCTCTGAAATAATTTATAATGAGTTTTGTTTGTTGTTGAGAAGGTGTTACTCGATTGATTGCAGACATTTGTTTACTGACAGAGCCAAAAAACGCATATCTCATTGTAAACGACGCATTTCAAGATAATGAGACATAGTACAGAAAGTTGATATTGTTGTTATCGTTGTTTCTATGGCTCAAGGTTTTTTTATTATGTATTAACAAGTCTTAACCTAATCAAAATGTTCATTTCATTTATCACATTTTATATATAGCAGACGATAACGACATCTCTGAGTGTTTGTGAGCGATTTTATTGGCTTAATTTTATTGAACAAGTTATTCTATTTCTTTATTTCAGGACAGACGATATCGGTTGATAACTTTCACTGTAAGTTAATGATAAATATTAATTCTAATTAGTATTTTAAGTTTCCATGAAAATCAAATATTTTTTCTTCAATTTCTTCAAGATATTACTGGTACATTTGTTTCAAGAAGTAAATAATTATACATTTGGTTTTCTTCCGGTCTCGCATGAAAATATAGGTTGGTAGCATCAGTGGCGTAGTGAGGGGGAAGGGGGGAGCATCATGCCCCCCGGGCGCTACTCACAAAGGGGCGCCAAATGGTATATTTTACATATAATATTATAAGGTTTTCGCAAGGGGGGGGGCGCTAAAATGTATTAAAAAAATATTGTGCCATGGGCGCGAGTTAATCTCGCTACGCCACTGGGTGACATAGGTCTTGTGTTAGAGTCTAGACTAGACCTTGTAGACCAGACTTACTTTGTGGACTAGACTTTGTAGACTACATTTTGTAGATGTATTACCAAAAGTTATGAATCGTTATGTTCATCTTTGCTAGATAATTAATTCTATTTATATCTAGTTTTAACAGTCAAAAATCCTAAAACTAAATTGCGACTTACCTTTCGCTTTTTTTCTCATTTTATATTTTCTGATTGACTATTATATACCACAGGATTAAGTAAAGCCATGGATTATGTAACAACTACATACTATCTAGCGATAACCAGCATCGTTATCTGCGTCGTCTACCTATTCAGTCGAAGGAAACCACATTATCCTCCGTGTCCGGTCACGCCTCTGCCCGTAGTAGGCAATTTATTCTCAATGGCCACTGACCAGAGGTCAAAGTTCAAGAAATGGAGGGAAAAGTGCGGAGATATTTTCTGGTAACAGGGACACTTTAGTTTTTACTATGTTGTTTTTCTTTTATTTTATTTAGATCAATTATTTGTATACTCCATCCGTTGTGATTTGAGAAATAATACATTGCATTCATGGGCGTCGCTAGGAATTTTTCCAGAGGGGGCAAAAATGTTCCAATGTGAAGATATAGAGGGCGGAATAACAACTTTATGACATTTTTTTTTAAATGTAAGGGGGGAGCAAATGCCCCCCCTCTTATATGACATTATTTCAAATGTGAGGGGGAGGGAAAAAATGCCCCCTCCTTGCTCCCCCCATGAATACGCCCATGATTGCATTAGTGCTTCAACATGTTGAACGTTTTTTTTGTGTTAGGATGCCATGTGTAACATCGTGTGTGGGGTGGTCGTGTTACGTCGTTTGATTGTATTGACGTCATGTGATTGTATTGACGTCATGTGATTGTATTGACGTCATGTGATTGTATTGACGTCATGTGATTGTATTGACGCAACGACAGTGGATGCCCACCATAATTGGGCGGGAAGATACTGGTTTGCTTGAGCTTATTTTATGCGTCTGCTTTCTTTCTGTCTTTATTCTTTCGATTTGTATCAATTAAATTCTATCTATAAATATATATATTGACAGTGTGCACATTGGATCAAGATGTAATGTCCATATTGACAGTGTGCACATTGGATCAAGATGTTATATCCATATTGACAGTGTGCACATTGGCTTAATATTTTATCCATATTGACAGTTTGTTATGTCCATATTGACAGTGTGTACATTGGCTCACATATGATCGTAGTGCTGAACGGATATGACCTCATCAAAGAAACTTTAGTGAAGCGAGCGGCTGATTTCTCGGACAGACCTCTGACCAGCTTCGATACCGTAAGTTGAACTTGGTGGTTTGAGTAAAGATTGATGAAATTGTGGTAGAAAGATTTTTGCGTTGGAGAATGAGTAAGGAGTAATTGACAGCCAAGGCGCATTAATGATTGGAATTAACCTTACTGTCCAAAGGGCCATGGCCATTATACGTATGTTTCTATTCTGATGAAATAATAATATAACGTAAGGCTGAAAATCGCTAATTATCCTTAAATACATAATCGTCTAACCCGTGTGTCTCCCTCAGGTAGTTTTCAGATCGTGCGGTGTATGCGTTGTAACCGTGTGTCTCCATCGAATGTAGTTTTCATATCGTGCGGTGTATGCGTTGTAACACTGTGTCTCCATCGAATGTAGTTTTCATATCGTGCGGTGTATGCGTTGTATTTCGTACATTTCTTTGTTATTTCTGTTCATATCGTATTCTGTTCATGGCAATAAAGGCCTCATATTCTTTTTTATTGCAGTATTTCGTATATTTCTTTGGTATACCTTCTGTCGGATTTTGTTCAGCCAGCTTCAGCAGGCTTTTCCACTAGTTATAAATAATTGATAATTGAACATGATCCTAAACCATTGGCCAATGAACCAAAAGGCCTGACATCATCTCTGCCTAGGGCCCCTGGTAACCTAAGAACGGCCCTGGAAGAGATTAAAAATGATCAGGTGAGGCTCATTGTTCGGGCTAGAGAGGAAACCTTAAATTAATAATAATGAAGTTAAAACGTGGGCAAGAGTTGGGGCAACTGTTAGGCTAAAATAAGGCTTCAGCCTTAGGCCCTGAACATAAAAAAATAGGCCCTCGTTTATTAGACGCCTTGATTTTTTTCATTGACGCTGCATACAAGGAAGCTACTAGATGCAGTTTTTTGGAATAAGAATATTATGTGACACGTGGAAGGAGTGGCGTAGTGACGGAGGGGCAAGGAGGGGGGTCATCATGCCCAAGCACTACTCACAAAGGGGCGCAAAATGATATATTTATCATATACTATTATATGGTTTTCGAATTGGGGGGGGGATGATAAAAAGGTGTTATGCCACTGGCGCGAGTTAAGCTCGATACGCCACTGCGTGGAAGTATAAAACAATATTACATTTCAAATTTGGTACGCTAGGTCATTTTTATCAAACAAGATTAGGCCCTATTTGTTAACTAGTCTGAACCCATCAGCGACTACATCCGGCCCTGCACGTTGGTTAACAAAGATTAGGTTTTAGTCATCGTTGTTGTTGTTGTTGCTTTTTTTGTTTTTTAAAAGTTCACATTACAAATCTGTCTCATGCCAACAGTGTTCATTATGCCTTTAAAAAAAAACAGTGTTCATATGTATCTTAGAGTACATACATGTAACAACTATCTTTACAGGCTACCGGGTATCCGGATTCTGGTGTCATCACGTCTTCAGGGAAAGTCTGGAAAGAGCATCGCACCCTCACGCTGACCATTCTTAGAAGATTTGGACTCGGCAATAATCTGCTGGCTGAAAGAATCCAAGATGAAGTTAATCATTGTATTAATCATTTAGCCAGCTGGAATGGACAACCAACGGACATCAGACTGATAACCAATATGTCCACTTCAAACGTCATGTGTTCTATTCTGTTCGGCCAAAGATTCGATTACACGGATCCAACATTCAGACAATTGGTATCGTATTTAGATGAACTTTTCCACGATTTTTACATTAATACTTACGCTCACCTGATACCGGTCTTGCGATACCTACCTGGGGATTTGTTTAGAGAGAAGAGAATTAGAAAAATGATGATAGAATTGTTTGATCTCTTTGAAAAGCTGATAGAAAAATGCCGAAAATCTAGCGTCAGCGATAACTTGATCGCGGCGTATCTGGAAGAGATGGAGAGGCGGAGATCAATGGGGGTGAACACGACGATGAGTGAAAGTAATTTGAAAAAGATCATTTTTGATTTGTTCGTGGCCAGCTCCGAAACATCACCCTCTTCCATATATTGGTTTGTTCTGTACATGGTCAACTGTCCAGAGATCCAGGAGAAAATTTTCGACGAGATCAGAACGAACGTAGGAATAGACCGGGTGCCGACGCTGCAAGACAAACCAAAACTGCCCTACCTGGAGGCTACGATCCTGGAAACTCAACGGCTGTCCAGCATCGCGCCGAACTCTTTCCCACACACCTGTCCCAGAGACGTCACCATCCGTGGGTTCACAGTTCCCAAAGGCGCGTACATCTCGCCATGTCTGGACACCGTGATGTACGACGAAAAAATCTGGGGGGATGACGTCATGCGTCTGAGGCCGGAGAGGTTTTTGGGTCCAGACGGTAAGGTGAGAATCCCTGAAGAATTTATTCCGTTCTCTATAGGGAGGAGAGAATGTGTCGGGAAAAGTTTCGCGAAGGCGGAACTTTTTATTTATGTGTCAAACTTGGTGCGACGATTTGAATTTCTGCCAGTCGATCCACTGAGTCCACCCTCACTGAGATACAGGTTTGGTCTAACGACGGTCCCGGAGCGTTATCAAGTGAGAGTTGTAGCAAGACGTCACTGAACCAGTGTTAGAATCATCAGCTATCATTAAGGTTGTAGCAAGACGTAACTGAACCAGTGTTTGAATCATCAGCTATTATTAAGGTTGTAGCAAGACGAAACTGAACCAGTTAGAATCATCAGTTATCATTAAGGTTGTAGCAAGACGAAACTGAACCAGTGTTAGAATCATCAGCTATTATTATGGTTGTAGCAAGACGAAACTGAATCAGTGTTAGAATCATCAGTTTTTGTGAAGTTTTATTCACTTCTTTATGCCATATTTTTTGTCGACAAGAGTAATTATGGAGATTAAAAGAATTGATTTAACAAGTACTTTGTCAATAGACTCTTGCCATTTGTGAAAATAGATTAAAACTGTCAAACAGCAGCTTGTGTTTCATTTAAAAAAAAAAAAAATTAACGTGACTTAACGTGACGTGTCTTTTAAATTGTGTCAGTCATTCCAGAAAGCTTAAAATAAATAATGAAGTAAACAAGACCAATTGATCAAAGAATTTACCTTCTTAATCATCATTCCGTCATTTTGATAGGGGTTATTTTTACTGTTAAACGACTAACAGTTGTTCGTATATTGCACTCAAATTTCAAAGTCTGTTCCACATAATGTATAATTTATACTCTTGGTCTATTCCACATAATGTATAATTTATACTCTTGGTCTATTCCACATAATGTATAATTTATACTCTTGGTCTATTCCACATAATGTATAATTTATACTCTTGGTCTATTCCACATAATGTATAATTTATACTCTTGGTCTATTCCACATAATGTATAATTAATACTCTTGGTCTATTCCACAGAATGTTTGTTTATACTATTGATGTATTCCACAGTATGTCCAGTTTATATTATTGGTTCATTCCGGTGTTTGTCCCACGCCATCACCCTACATCTTCATTATCTTCACCCAATCGTCATATTTCTTTGTTTCCGTTTATCCATTAGTCCAGTAGTTCTCACACTTATACATCCGGAGATCCATTATGATGAGTAATTAGTTTTCCCTAATCCATCAGTCAATAAAACTATGTTCAAAGAAAGATGGTACAAAAACAAGCAATTAAGCCTGTTTCATTCTGGACACAGGACGTGTTAGCGCATTTTCATGTTATGTATCAGTACGTATGCTATCCTTCAGTAAATATTTGTAAATTTTGGAAATGTTTATAAATTCAATTGTGTAATACATATATCTGTAAAAAATAAATTATAAAGACGTTTCTTTATATTTGAAAAAAAAATTATTGTCTCTTAAATCTAACTACAAGTGGTTTGTGGTTACTGAAATAGGACTCATAATTGAAAACATTCGAAATTATAGTCATTTAATCGTCCGAAAACTCCGTCAATTGTTGCATAGCTCTGATACTTTCAATTAAACTCAGAACACAAGCTTACTATTTCATTTGATGAGTTTCTTAATAAATCTTGGTGAAACTACGTGCTGCAGTATTTCGCACCAAATGAACGGGCTATTGAACGTACAAGGTGTATATATAATATATAAACCCCTTACGAGCCTTGGAGCCCGGCCCTCAGAGGTCCTATCGCGAAATAAACTTTTGATGTACACATGGCAGGCCAAGACCTACAAAATGATATATAAATCATGGGTCTAGGACTTATAGTTGCTGAGATATAGCGCTCCTTTGTTAATATAGCTTATATAGTAAAAAACGGTACTAAGGCCCCTTTTACGGCCCTGAGAGGTCAGATCGCGAAATGGAAACAGTCATTTCTTGGCAGGCCAAGACCTACAAAATGATATATACATCATGGGTCTAGGACTTATGGTTGTTGAGATCTAGGGTGTACACGGACAGACGGACGGACAGACAAAACGGGGACAATAGAGCATTTTTTTTTCGAAAATGCTCTAAAAATATAGTCATTCATCTCATATCTAGATTTACCACAAATCTCTTATTTGTTAAACTAACTTTACATTTTTTGTGAAATATAGATGTGCACACATTTATATAAAAAAATTGGATGTATAACTGTGCACGCTTAGATAGAAAAAGATGTAATCATCATTGCACTGTATCTATCAATCAATCAATCAATCATACATTTAAATGTTGTCTAGATCCACGTTATAGTTGGCCACTACACAACTTTGGACCCCGCCCCTAAACTGAAAACCACGTGTCAAACACAGATAATTAATTATATGTTGTTTTGTACAGCTTTACAGTTTAAAAAAACAATCTTTATTTTATTGGTTTCTCCGGCACGTCAAATATTTCTTTCCGACTACCAGGTTTCTATTTAGGTTATGTCCCCTATGATAAGATCTTTAGGCATATTATATAACAAAAGACAAGTGTGTGTGTGTGTGTGTGTGTGTGTTTGTTCCCTCAGGTAGTTTTCATATCGTGCGGTGTATGCGGTGTTACACTGTGTCTCCCTCGATAGGTAGTTTTCATATCGTGCGGTGAGACGGCAGCACATACTTTATTTAAACGTTAGTGAGTCTATCAGTTAGTGAATGAGTGACATGGACGTTTACAAACCAGAAAAAGAAAACAAACAATAATCTGGTAATAGACATCTTCATAAGCTTACTGCCAATATAAAATAAGATTATCTTCCAAGTTGCTCACAAAGATGTTTTATTTTTATTATTATTTATCTCAACTCACATGAATGAATCATTTTAAAATATATTTTGTGGCAACATTTAAATACTTAGCCATAGTAATAGTAATAATGATAATACTTATAGAAATAGAACTGCGATTAGTTATTTAATCCATATGTAATCAATATGTAATCATTGTTCAGTGATTTTGAACGGAATAGTAAATGTTTCGTTATACAATTATGTTTTAATAATGATATTTTGTAACGGAAACCAAATATTCACAAATACACACACACACACACACACACACACATAAACACACATACACACACATTAACACACAAACACACACACATATAGACACAATTACACACATTAATACACAAACACATACAAGCACATGCACACATAGACACGAATATACACACACATACAGACAAATATACAAGCACTTACAGTTCATGGTGACCTTTTTTGATGTTAGTGCCAGGCGTGTACTAAAATTGTGCGTTTAAGTTCACAGAATAACTAACTACATGTAATTTTCAGCAATACATTTACATAGAAATACTTTAGTCCCTTTTGTTGTTGTTGTTATTATTGTAACGTGAATACGTGTTAGTTATGTAAATATATACTGCATATAATGTATAATTTTCTTTGAAGAGAGAAAGTTAATTCATTTTTTTCGCTAGATAATATTGTTGTTACTTTAAGGTACATTTGATTTAGCTAGATAATATTGTTGTTACTTTAAGGTACATTTGATTTAGCTAGATAATATTGTTGTTACTTTAAGGTACATTTGATTTAGCTAGAGAATATTGTTGTTACTTTAAGGTACATTTGATTTAGCTAGATAATATTGTTGTTACTTTAAGGTACATTTGATTTAGCTAGATAATATTGTTGTTACTTTAAGATACATTTGATTTAGCTAGATAATATTGTTGTTACTTTAATATACATTTGATTTAGCTAGATAATATTGTTGTTACTTTAATACACATTTGATTTAGCTAGATAATATTGTTGTTACTTTAAGGTACATTTGATTTAGCTAGATAATATTGTTATTACTTTAATACACATTTGATTTAGCTAGATAATATTGTTGTTACTTTAAGGTACATTTGATTTAGCTAGATAATATTGTTGTTACTTTAATACACATTTGATTTAGCTAGATAATATTGTTGTTACTTTAAGGTACATTTGATTTAGCTAGATAACGTTGTTGTTACTTTAATACACATTTGATTTAGCTAGATAACGTTGTTGTTACTTTAAGGTACATTTGATTTAGCTAGATAACGTTGTTGTTACTTTAAGGTACATTTGTTTTAGCTAGATAACGTTGTTGTTACTTTAAGGAACATTTGTTTTAGCTAGATAACGTTATTGTTACTTTAAGGTACTCTCGATGGCCCCTGTAGGCCCGTGAGCCCTGGGCGCCGCGCCTATTGTGGTAAAAAGATAATACGGCCACCATAAGGTATTTTAAGCTGATGGTACAGTGCACGACGAGGGTCACACATGAGTGCCACACTCCTGTTTTTATTAGGCAAATAAAAAATTCTATCCAGACATACACACCGACAGAGCGTCATACCTGATTGATCGCGATTGTGTCACAATAAAATTATAATAATAAAAAATCTATAATACATATATATATATATTATCTACCAAGGTAGGGGCGAGCCCAGTATGTTGAAGTTGGTAGGGTCCAAGTAGGAGCTTATGGGAATATTAAAAGCTTATGGGAATATTAGGAGCTTATGGGAAAATTTGGGAGATTATGGGAATATGTGGGAGCTTATGGGAATATGTAGGAGCTTATGGGAATATTAAAAGCTTATGGGAATATTAGGAGCTTATGGGAAAATTTGGGAGATTATGGAAATATGTGGGAGCTTATGGGAATATGTAGGAGGTTATGGGAATATTAGGAGCTTATGGAAATATTAGGAGCTTATGGAAATATGTGGGAGCTTATGGGAATATAAGGAGCTTATGGGAGTATTATTAGCTTATGGGAATATGTAGGAGCTTATTGGAATATGTGGCAGCTTATGGGAATATCTGGGAGCTTATGGTAATATGTGGGAGTTTATGGAATATGTGGGAGCTTATGGGAATTTTAGGAATCTTGTGGGAATATGTAGGAGCTTATGGGAATATGTTGGAGCTTATTGGAATATGTGGCAGCTTATGGGAATATCTGGGAGCTTATGGGAATATATAGGAGGTTATGGAAATATGTAGGAGCTTATGGGAATATAAGGAGCTTATGTGAGTATTACGAGCAAATGGGAATATGTAGGAGCTTATGGGAATATCTGGGAGCTTATGGGAATATGTGCCAATTGATTCTACTCCTGTTTAGTATTTGGCGAATAGGACTATAGGCTTTGTGTTTATTTTCAACCACGTATGGTCACATTTTTACGCATCAGTAAATTCTACTCCTATTTTTCAATTTTTGAAACGGACTATAAGCTTCGTTTCAATTTTCTGCTATACAATGATCGACTGTCATGCATAAGTATATTCAACTCTATGTCTATTATCGAAAAAGACAGATTATGAAAGATTGAGCGAGAGTGAGAGAGAGAGAGAGAGAGAGAGAGAGAGAGAGAGAGAGAGAGAGAGAGAGAGAGAATGGGAATATATGGGAGCTTATGGGAATATGTAGGAGGTTATGGGAATATTAGGAGCTTATGGGGGTATGAGGAGCTTATGGGAATATGTACTAGCTTATGGAATATGTTTGAGCTTATGTGTATATCTGGGAGCATATGGGAATATGTAGGAGGCTATGGGAATATGTGCGAGCTTATGGGACATCTTTGTGAATGGGTATAAAGAATCTTTGTGTCTGCTGTTTAACACACACAGACACACAAACACAAACACACACATATACACAAATACATACACACACACAGACATACTCACAAAGAATATCATGTGATCAGTGATTCTCATAGTCTGGGTTGGGTCCCACCAATTTAATATATTGTTTTAAAAAACTGTTTCATCGAATGTAAAGAGAACAAATTGTACATTTTATTTCTTTCTTTTTTTTTATTTTACGTTCACTGGTAGGTTCTAAAATTAAACGACCTCAGTAGTTTCACGTAGTTTACATATCGCGGATCGCTATAAATTGAGAAGCCATGCTCTAGCTTATTCCTACGGTTGAATTATGATATTGGCCTTTTTTTTTTTATTCAACGATATGGTCGTTTGGTGAATCGAACGTACACATCAACAGCCGTTTGTTGTGCATGCAGACGTCATTTACATGGGTTGGGTGGTGCCCAGCTCCTCTTCAAGTCAGCGGCTAATATTTTTTGGCTTTACCAGGGTTTGAGCCCTCTGTATGCGCCGCTGAAATATCAAGTTCACTTTTACTGTCTACTGAACTGGAGGGCTAGTGATGTGTTAAATACTGACCATCATAGAACAAAGCTGATTATTTATAGTTTAAATATTTTTTTCATTTATAATGCCACTGCCGCTCACAACCGCTCAGCTCCCGGTTAACCTCTCGTCCACGGAAGGTCGCACCAACCGGGAGAGAAACACCTCTCGATAAGTAAAAAGGAAATAATTTAATGTTTCTTGGGGCGGCGCAGTACATTTTGATCCACGGACAAAATAGGACCACGTTTTTTTGTGTGCATCGCTGAATTGTCAACATTGCTTAAAGTCAATTTATTGAACATTGTGTAATCACAAATATAAGTGAAACCCATCATAAATGTTAAACTTATAAATCTAACTATTGCAAAAAAAAAAAGTCTTAATATAAATACAGAATGTTTATACCACATGTAGATAATAAGTAGATCGTCTACTTGCATTCTATTAACCATAAATTGTGGCTGTTTTAGTTACATCTGTCTTTTTATGGCCTTTAGAGTCAAGAGTGCAACAACTATGGAGGCACCTCGGAGGAAATAAGTAGAGAAACGGTACAACACACATCGCTTTCGTGAGAAAACAGAATTTTTAAAACTTAATGTCAACTTTCTGTCTGGGTGGAGTCTCTCAACGGGGATTAAATCATGGATCAACAGCTGTGCCCGCGCCACACACAGCACACAGCGGGATCATCCATACCCAATCGGTCTTACTTTAGATGAATTTATTTTACATTCCATAAATAGATGGTGGCATACAGATCAAGATGGTGGAAATGTTTATTTTATAACAAAAGGCTGAATAATCTTAGTTCGTACCAATGTTTATTGTTTGATTTTTTTTTTTACTTTCATTTAACAAAATAAATACATTAGCATTACAAAAGAAGTTAAAAAGAAAACATAACAGAACAGGTTTTGTACCGGGCCCCACGCAGGGCATAATACACAATGAAATATATACACCCCCCCACACACACACATATATATATATATATGTACACCCACATGTAAACAATACAATATAAGTTAAAGAATACCACCCCCTCCCCCCCCCCAATCTGTATGAAGTAGACCAGTGATGCTAAACCTTTTTTTTTTTCTGTGGGCCATTATTGTCTGCCAAAAACATTTGGAGGGGCCAAAAATATAATTTTTTATATATGTATGTATATAATGAGATGTTATTTTTTTAAACTTGTGGGCGGCCAAAAAATTATCATAAAGGGCCGAATTTGGCCCGCGGGCCAGTATTTTAGCATCACTGAAGTAGACTATGGAAATAAAAAGCCTAAGCTTAGAGATTTCTAAAAGGTATGCCACAGTTTGTTATTTTTAAATGGAGATTACCCCTCCCCCATTTCCTCTATTCACGATAAAACAGCAAACAATAATGTTCTTTTGGTTTTGCACAAAGAGATAAAATAGACCACAATATTTTCTTTATCGTCCAACAGTTTCACCTCGCCCGTGAAACTATTTTAACCTCGTAAGCGCCTGGGGTGACAAGTAAGCCAACTGTGTATTTCACCGATGGGGGTTTGTCTGGGTCAACTGGAAGAAATTCAAATTTTTGAACCATATTGGCCAGATAAAGAAACAATTCAGTTTGGGCCATACTCTCGCCAAGACACGCCCTCCTCCCCACAGAAAATGGAATAAGTTCATCGTAATTTTTTAACTGTCCATCGTGGTCAATAAATCTTTCTGGTCTGAAGCTCATGACGTCATGTCCCCAGATTTTTTCATCGTGCAGGACAGAGTCCAGATTGGGCATGATGAAAGAACCTTTAGGGATGGTGTACCCTCTGACCGTCACATCTCTTGGACAGGTGTGGGGGAATGCAAGAGGCACCAAACTGGCCAGTCTTTGTGTTTCCAAGATGGCGGCATTTAAGTAGGTCAACTTTGATCTGTCTTGTATTGTAGGTGATTGGTCAGTTCCAATGTGTTCATTGATTTCATCAAAAATCTTGTTCTGGACATTTGAATGGTGCAACATGTACAAAACAAAGAAATAAATGGTTGTAGATGTTGTCTCTGTACCTGCGGCAAACAGTCCAAGATAATTTTCTTCAAGTTCTTGTCATCCATAGTTGTCTCGCCATTTTCCGCGCGTTTTTTCTGTTCTTCTTTGTATTGAGAAATAAAATTAGCACTAGAGTCTCCGCCAAGACAAGTTTGGTCAATGAAGACCTGAAAAAGCTCATACAATTTTTCCATCTTTTTCTCCATTTGCTTTAGTCCAAAGAGATCTCCCGGCATGTGGGACAACATTGGGATGAAATTGACGATACCAGCTGTGCTAAAATCTCTCCCAAATTCGATCACATACGTTACCAATTTTTGAAAAGATACATCTGTGTATTCAAATCTATGGCCGAACAAGATCGAAGAGATGATATTTGCAGTACTCGTGCTAGTCATGATCCTAATATCTGTTGGCTTTCCATTATAACTGGCCAGATGACGCAGATAATGGCTGACTTCTTCTTGTATTCTCTCGGCTAAAATATTTCCACCGAATCCGAAATTTCGGAGGATATGTAAGCTGACGGCACGTTGTTCTTTCCAGACATGTCCAGAGCTGCCACCTATACCAACTCCAGGCTGTTTTGTTATCTATTAAATACATTTATAAATATAAAAAAATATATTTATTATAAGTCATCGTATTTTTATGAAAGTCTTTACTCAAAACTATCATCTTTATAGCTCTGAGATAAAACAATATACTATTACATCGTACGACATAAATAAACTGAGTACGTTTCGTCAAAAATTAACTCACAATGTCCAAGACGTTAAATGGTCTGTCCGAGAAGTCCTCCCCTCTCTTCATTAAAGTTTCTTTGATCAGGTCGTAGCCGTTGATTATCACCATCATCTTGGGGCCCATGTAGACACTGAGACACAAATAAAACACTTTATATTCTTGAGCGGAATGAACAATTATGATTGGACACATTTTAAAGACAACTACATATATACATGGAGTGCTTTTTTTTCTGTCGGAACATCCCGGAACGGCGTCCCGGCAAACTTTTTTTTCCGTAGACTATATGTTGACTGTACAAAAATATTTTGGCAGCGGTAGATAACGATAAAACTGGTCTGAGGATGTCAAGATTATCTTCGAATGCACAGATAACGTATCCACCCCCTGAATGTGCATTATAAGATGGTCTAGAACAGAGGTCGGCAAAGTGCGGCTCCGGAGCCGCATGTGGCTCTTTGGCTCCTTAAGTGCGGCTCTGGCATTTAATTTTATTTACTATACAACTTATTTAGTGTACTACTTATTTAGTGTACTAAAAGTTTACTAAACAAGCAGATTTGGCTTCCAATTTTTTTTTTTAAATTGTTGTAATGTTCATATTTGGCTCTTTGGCTGATAAGTTTGCCGAGCACTGGTCTAGGCTAATCTAGGATGTCAGTAACTTTTGTTTTGTTTTGCTGACACACCGGGGAAGGGGGTAGTTGATATAATATCTCATTATAAACATATCTCATTATAAACATATGATGTTGTACTAGTCTAACTCTTCAGTGTTTTCTGCTAACAATGAAATGCCAAAGAAACCTACGTTCTAAAAAAAAAATTGCGTCATCAAATTCTGCGGTCTTAAAATATCACGTGACTTACCTGAAAATATCCCCACACTGCTCATGCCATTTTTTAAACTGTGACCTCTGGTCAGTAGAAATTTTAAAGAGATGACCGACTATGGGCTGTGGTGTTGATGGACATGGAGGATATTGTTTAAGTGACCTGAGGTACCAGTGGTAAATGAGCATCAAAAGTACCGTGACGGCTATCAGTCCAAAGGTGAATAAATCCATTGCTGGAGGAAAGTTACGAAACAATTGTCAAACACTGCTCAAACAGATTTATATTAAAAATAAATGGATATGGAATTTATAAAGCATTAAATATGGAAAAATAAAGTAGACGCATAAAAAGATAACAAAATATAGGTAAGTTCGATCTTACAAACAAATAAAGGCATTCACAGAGGTAAACAAACCAATATAGGCATTAACAGAGGTAAACAAACCAATACCGGCAGTCACAGAGGTAAACAAACCAATATTGGCATTCACAGAGGTAAACAAACCAATATAGGCATTAAAAGAGGTAAACAAACCAATATAGGCATTAAAAGAGGTAAACAAACCAATACCGGCAGTCACAGAGGTAAACAAACCAATACCGGCAGTCACAGAGGTAAACAAACCAATACAGGCAGTTACAGAAGTAAACAAACCAATACAGGCATTTACAGAAGTAAACAAACCAATATAGGCATTTACAGAAGTAAACAAACCATATAGGCATTAAAAGAGGTAAACAAACCAATACAGGCATTCACAGAGGTAAACAAACCAATACAGGCATTTACAGAAGTAAACAAACCAATATTGGCATTCACAGAGGTAAAAAAACCAATATAGGCATTAACAGAGGTAAACAAACCAATACAGGCATTCACAGAGGTAAACAAATATAGGTGTCAGGGATGGCAAGTGGTCTATTGTTATGTCATTACACGAAATACTAATAAAAGTTCACAACACTTCCATTTAATTAATGAAAATCACTTTATTGATATCTATAACATTAATTATCTATTAGTGAACATTAATTGCTATTTCAATTCTCAGTTTTAAACAACACAATACTTCTGACTTGCACCTTCGTTGTTTTTTTTTTCCAAATTCCCGACATCCTTCGAACTTTACTGAACTACACTAACCCCCCCCCCCCCACCACCACCAAGCACACTTTCATTTGTGCCCTGTTATTAACCTCGTCTGCTAAAATTAATCAAAAACTGTCCCTTCCTTCATCTGCCCCCCCCCCGTTTCATTACGTAATATCTAACTCTACAGGCTGCTGGTATTAACATTCCTGACCTACATCCGCCGACCCTACAACAGGCAAATAACAGAAGTAAACAATCAGGATTCAAGGTTGAATTTTTTTTTTTAAATGTTAACATAGTTCGAATTTGCCTGCGCTAGACTATGGAGAGTTTCCTGCTAAATACTTTGGCTATAAAAACGATAGTATTTCCGAAATATACATATTACTGACTGTATTTCAGAAAGATGTATATATTACTTTCATTCAACTGTGTTTGTAAACTAAGTCTCCAATTTCATGAAACCACGTGACTACATGAGTCCTTTTTTTTTGAGAACATTTAAAAAAAAACTATACATTGATCCGAGCAGCCTTGAACTGTATTCATTTTACTAAGCTTCAGATGCTCTGCATGGTAGCACCCTGTGCGACTGATTTGCATGATGGTAGCACACTGTGCTACTGTTCTGCATGGTGGGACCCTGTGCGACTGCTTTGCATGATGGTAGCACACTGTGCTACTGCTCTGTATGGTAGCACCCTGTTCTACTGCTCTGTATGGTAGCACACTGTTCTACTGCTCTGTATGGTGGCACACTGTTCTACTGCTCTGTATGGTAGCACACTGTTCTACTGCTCTGTATGGTAGCACACTGTTCTACTGCTCTGTATGGTTGCACACTGTTCTACTGCTCTGTATGGTAGCACACTGTTCTACTGCTCTGTATGGTAGCACACTGTTCTACTGCTCTGTATGGTAGCACACTGTTCTACTGCTCTGTATGGTGACACCCTGTGCTACTGCTCTGTATGGTGACACCCTGTGCTACTGCTTTATATGGCGGCACCCTGTGCTACTGCTCTATATGGTGACGCCCTGTGCTACTGCTCTGCATGGTGACACCCTGTGCTACTGCTCTGTATGGTGACACCCTGTGCTACTGCTCATGTTTTTAACTATGATCGTTCATAAAACCGTCTATACCAATTTTTTTTTCTGCTCTGAAATATAGAGCATGTCATTTTGGTTTAACCCCCCCCCCCATGTTGGTGTCACCTACACCCCCGCCCCACCCCCTAATGACGCCACCGTGATACCCAAAAATAGATTTTTTTCCCCTCTGTATTTCGCAGTTTGAAGAAATATTAGTTCCAGTCTACCATTGGTTAATATTTGAATTATAGAATTAGGTCATTTTATAGACACAACAAGCACTCACGATTTTAATTCATCAACACAGGAATTCATTTTTTTATCGTCTGTCAATACATTTTTTACTGCACATGGACAAGTGGGATTAGCCAGCGTGTGATGACGCAATTTGATAGGCTCCGCCCACCACAGCTTCTATGACGTCATTCCTCCAAGGGGTTGTGATTTCATTCAGAGCTCTACGTGTATACGTCATTTGTTTACAACCGACAGCGGGGGGGAGCTAGTAGTAATTGATTTCAAGTTTAACCTAAATACAGCTCGAACAGCTTACATGCCTCAGAAGGGCATGCCTGAGTGACATAAGTATGAGCCTATAGAATTAAAAAAAAAAATCTACGTACCGTTTTAGTAACTTTTCAACAATGTATCCTTATGTAATATTGTGGTTAGGTAATATGTAAGGTGAAGGTTACACCTACTAGGGACGTGCACAGGGAGAGAGAAGTAGTGCATTAATCGTATCTTAAAATTAGGTCGAATAAAACTGGTTAGAACTGGTTGTTGCTGCTTTTGTTTGTTTGTTGTTTGTTTTGCAGCAAGTTTGTCCAAACTTCTGGCCGCATTACAGGGAGACAGACTGTTTGGGGGAGGGGGGCGGGGAGGGAGGGGGTTGCAACCATGTAAATGTACTTGGGGGCGTGTGGTTTAGTCACGAGTCACGCGACAAGCTGGCGACCTACTTTAAACTATTGGTTGGTTTTAACACAATTTAGATGTCGCTGCGTGTCCTTGCCTAACCCTTCCCCCCCTCCCCCTCCCCGCCCTTTATAGTACGCGTACAACCCGTTGATAACCGCGGGATGATGCGTACAACCCGTTGATAACCGCGGGATGATGCGTACAACCCGTTGATAACCGCGGGATGATGCGTACAACCCGTTGATAACCGCGGGATGATGCGTACAACCCGTTGATAACCGCGGGATGATGCGTACAACCCGTTGATAACCGCGGGATGATGCGTACAACCCGTTGATAACCGCGGGATGATGCGTACAACCCGTTGATAACCGCGGGATGATGCGTACAACCCGTTGATAACCGCGGGATGATGCGTACAACCCGTTGATAACCGCGGGATGATGCGTACAACCCGTTGATAACCGCGGGATGATGTGTACAACCCGTTGATAACCGCGGGATGACGAGACAGTGAATGTAAATCAGTGAGAGATATTATTTAAATCAATTCGATAATTTGGTTCTTTGGGAATTGTTGTGATTTTTTTTAATGAATTCTTTTGGTTTTCATCGGGAGGGGGGGGGGAGGGTAAATCGATCTACTTGCGACCTTATGGGTCCCCGTTTAGATACACTGTGAGAAGGGCTCGATTTAACGCCTGGGATGCTGTGGATAAACCCGGCACTGAGATCTGTCATCCCCGGCTCTGCTTTAGCTAATATATCCGTGCCGGGGATTAAACCATAGACATTTATCCTTGGCTCAGCAGAAATTTTGTTCATCCCCGCGGCATTTCACTTGTCTGTTTTTGATTTTTTTTTATTCCTGGTAAAAGAAACAAACAAACAAAGGCAGCCTGCATGCAGCTGCATGTACTTGCTAATAAGAATGACATTACGTATGCATTTGTTATGAAGTAAGGGAACATGGTCTAGTTATCAACAAGAGTAAAAAACCTGTTTTGATTTGAATATTATTTTGTTTGTTTTCAAACATCAAAAACAAAGACACTTGTGTGTGACTCATTCTCGGTAAAAGATCAAAGACTTCAGTGAGCGAATCAGAACTGTTTGCTGATGGATCTATTCTAAGTATTCTCTATCTTTAAATTTCATCAGAAATAGGCTGAGTTGTGTCCAGGCCCATAGCGTGCGGGGGGGGGGGAGGCAGGAAAGCTAGCGTTTTATATGCCCCCCTTCCCTGCTTATTTGTTCTACTTAGTAAAATGTATTGCCTGCCCCCCCCCCCCGCTATTGCCTGGCCCCTGCTGTAGAATGCCTGCCCCCCCTTCCCCCCCCCCCCCCCGGTAGAATTTTCACGCTACGGGGCTGGTTTGTCTAAGAAACATAGAAATACATTTTTAAAAAACATTGCTAAAATATCAAGTTAGATTTTACGGTCGGCTGGGCTAGAGGATATTGCAGTGCGAGATTTTTTTTTCTTTTTACAAATAATATGACGTCATTATGGCAGGATGACATGTCCTAGAGTTGACCCACTGAAGTTTGACTTCACACACACAATTGAAACAAGACATACAACACAATTGGCATAAACGAAATAATAGAATTTTTTAACGCATTAAATTAACGTAATAATATTCAGTTTTATAAAGTAATGAACATAGATAGTTTTGCTCTGTTTACTCTGCAAGAAATGAACACAATACAATACTATTTACAATTAAATACAACAGTTAAAATATATATTAGTAATCGAAATGTATATATAAAATAATATATTACAAAGGATAGTGTTTATCCGTTGAATCAATGTATTTTGTATCGTGCTACAGTAAAAATTGGTCATAAATAATTGTGGGGAAACAATCAAACTAATAAAACATGCACCTATTACAATTATCATTTTAAACAAAAAATAAACGTAATAAAAATCCATATATGGAAACAAACAATAAAACAAATTATAAATGATGTATATCATCGATGGAAACCAACCATGGATATCAACAATGGATATCATCGATGGAAACCAACCATGGATATCAACAATGGATATCATCGATGGAAACCAACCATGGATATCAACAATGGATATCCCAAATAACGTATATCTAAAGGACGTGACTAATTTTTTCATTTATTTTGTATGGTAAATGGCCATAAAAAGCCGCAAAATAATTCCTCAAAACAGACACAACCATCGAGCTGATGACGTTACAATGCATCAAAAACAACATCAGTAAGTGCTTCAATTAACTTCCACAAATGATGGTCAGTGATGCAGTAAATAGCGACAAAAATATCGAAGACAAAACACCAAATATTGAAAGTCTATGGCTAGTGTGTACTTTGTACTTGACAGTAAAGGGAAAACCAAAGTGATGCACCTTTGGAATACCAAGGAAGTGACCAAAAAACTCATCGACTGGACAAGTGTACTCGTTACGGAAGGTCATGTGGTAAAGCGCTCGACTGTCGACATGAGGGTCCTTGGTTCGATCTCCGGTGAGGACTAAAGGATATTTCAGGTCTTGGCTTAAGTCCCCCGCTATATCTCCCGTGTTGCCTCCATGGCCATTGCACTATCGACTATGGTGGGGATGAAAGAAGGGCACCATAGGATCTAAGAGATTTCATCTCTTTAAAATTATATTCATGGTATTTGTTAATCCTATTAAATAGTCTTTCATATTATATTCATCTTTAATAATGTTATTTAAAATACAATCTTCAGTTGAATTAGTTCTAAATGATATTTTTTTTTTTAAATTCGCAACGCTAAAAAACAAAAATAACATTTAAAAACAATATCTGGCATAGTCCAACCAAGAAAACATTTTCAAAACCAATTTATTTATGTTTAAGGAAAAGAAAACACACAAATTAAACATTCAAACGAATTTTTGGAATCAAAGTTTTTCTTTCATCTCTGAGGAACCCAGGAGAAATATGGATAATTTTTTTTTAATGGCTATTAGGTGTACATCCGGAACGAAAAGTGTGTATGGCAGATTGACGGTAAGCTCGAGCTGTTTTTATTGAATTCCTTACATTGATTATAATTCATAAACACAAATTTATTGTTTTTTTTTAATTCTGTGAGAGTATTTTTAAACAATAAAAACTATACATAAAAAGTTCAGAAAAAAATGCGCCATCTTGTATTTAAAACTGGATGACATCAACAGCAGACGACTGTGGCGCCTGTTATTGTAACAAATGAGAACAATCGCAGTGGAGCTAAACGAGAATGGAATTTCTAAGCTGCTGTCTACTGTTGACCACTTGTGTTGTGCTGTTTGCCACCATTTACTGGTTTCGCCAACCTGATGGTCAGTTACCGCCATGCCCTGTACCACCATTGCCCATCGTTGGTCATTTGTTTTTTCTGAAATCAGATTTCAGGAGACAGTATAAAAAATGGAGGAAGCGATGTGGGGATGTTTTCAGGTGACATAACATTGAAAACTAATATTTAATTGATAGTATATTTAGTTGCTTATATTATTTGATAGAATTTGTTAGCCGTGGATAATATCTCAGATATTTGACGGTGATATTTTTTTCGCATATTTTTTTAAAGTTATGTTTTTAAAAATTGCATCGTTTACGTTTAGGTAATGAAAATGTATGTGTTGAAATGTATTTCACGCCAACCTTTTTCATTATTACTGCACATGTTGACTCAAATTTGGATTATAAACTTTAATACCATAAATCTTTTTACATAAAAAAAAAAATTTGTCACAAAATTCCATCAACTTCAAACAAATTTAAGTGATTTGTTAAGTGTTTTTTTTTTGCAAGGGGGAGGTGGAAGGTGGGGGGGGGGGATAATGTAGTTACATTTCTTTATCTCCATACGCTGCTTTATAAGACCATTATTTTTTCGATTTTTCACTAATCAAGGGAGATACACAGCATTATCGTATATTTTTTCTCTTTGTTATATATAAACTCTAGAATATACATATATATTGAAAGAAAAATGATAATTAACTTTAAAAAAATTTCATACAAAGTGATTGCGATTTAAATAATTTTTAACCTTTTAAACATTAAAATTTTAAATAAAACTTGTCAACATATTGACAAATATCATGACCACATCTGACTGCAGTTAGTTATAGTATTATTTACGACATGTAATTGTTTCCTTTTTCCAGATGATAAGTTGGAACTAATTCCAGAGGATTAGTGACTAGACTATTAAAATTGCTTCTCATTCCCCCTTTGTCATGACACGGGCGGTCAACCAATGAAATATTGTTTTCCGAGACAGTGGCGCAACCAGGGCTTGAGCCCCCCCCCCTCCCCGGCTAAATCGGAGTATTTCTTTGTTTTCATCAATACATAATTAAAGTTACAAAAAAGACTGTCAAACTCATCATAATAATAATATGAGCGCCCCCCCCCCCAGCTTTTTTTTGCTAGTTGTGCCAATGGTTCGAGAGGCTGACACAACTTTACCTGCTGTTGGTATAAGTGGAGTGGTTTTGCTCACCTCGCCACTCTATCTAATGGCAGGCACAAGAACACCTCTCCTTTCGGGCACTTTGGTAGGGGACATCCACTTGGCTGACCAGTTGGGAGGGGGTACTCAAATACCATGCCTGTACGGTAGGTTTATATTGCAACCTTGTCAGGTGTGATTAAAAAAATAAATTGTGTGATTTAACACAATTACTTCTGATTATCGCATAAAGTCGAATATTGAACACATCTTTACTGTATTAAAACACAGGCTACCTGGCCCAGAAAATACTGAACATAAGTTGTACGTCTCAGGTGTTGGGAGCAATTTAGCTACATAGTTTAACTGAGATAAACAACAATTTTGAAAAATTTACACTTAAACACAACAGCAACAACACATAAAAACCGTAGGACAGCCCATCGTACTAAAGGTAATACGCTGGACTGTTGACAGAAAACAAAGATAATTGTCGTAATACACAGTCCGACTGTTGACAGGAAAAAGAAATATTTGTTTTTAAAATACACCGCACAATATAATCGACAGGAAACAGGTGCATCCATCACATTCAGGTATAAATATTTCATTTTAATGTGTCACGCTGCACTACCCGAGAAAAGCCTGGTACAGTGCTAGTGTGTGAGTGTGTGTAGATATATAAATAAATTATTCATGTATTTATTTATTTGAATACACTGACTGGCGGGTAGATGGATGAATGGATTTGGTTTATATTGGGATAGAGAGATGGATGAATAGATTGCTTGGTGAATAGATTAATTGATGAATAGTTGGAATGATGAATAGTTTAGCTGATGAATAGTCTAGCTGATGAATAGATTGATTGATGAATAGATTTGTCACGGAATAGATTGGTTGATGAATAGATTGGTTGATGAATAGATTGGTTGATGAATAGTTTGGTTGATGAATTGATAACTAGAAATTAATTTCATTTTTCAATTTCGTTTTTTTTTTTCATGGACTTACATTCTGAAATGAAACCTTGTGTTTTATTCAATAGCCTATATTTCGGCTCCAAACTACTTATTGTCATCAACGGCTATGACCTAATTCAGGAAACGTTGGTCAAGAGAGGAGATGACTTCACCGACAGACCAGTGATGGTTTTTGATGAGGTCAGTCTGTTGTACTGTTCTAGTTAATTATATCATATAATGTGATATATTACGTATGGTCTAAGTCATTGTGTTTTTATCCTCTCTGTGTTGCCAGTTGATGGGGTACCAAGGACAAGGAATCGCTTTTGCTTCGGGAGATGTTTGGAGGGAACAAAGATGTACATCGCTACACATATTTAGGAAGTTTGGCCTGGGGAAATACGTTTTAGCACACAAGGTACTGGAGGAAGTGACGCATTTCCTGAACCATTTGGCCAGTTTCGATGGTCAGCCAGTGGACATTAGAACAATAACCAGCATGAGTACAGCCAATATCGTCTGTTCAATTTTAATCGGGAGAAGATTTGAATACAATGACCCGACTTTGAAGAAAATGATGACAGACATTCAGAAGATCATAGTGAACAATCAGCAAAATGCCATGCTAATATTTTGCCCTTTACTGCAGATTTTCCTCACAACATTGTTCCGCTACGATGAACTGCTTCAAAATATGAAACGACTGTACAGTCAATTTCAAACTTTAATTGACGAGAGTATAAACAAAGAACCGGAAGACAATTTCATTGCCGCCTACAATAACGAAAGAGAGGCTCGCGTCACGGCAGGGAAGGCCAGCAGCTTGAGTGAAGAAAATCTACTCAAAGTTGTCGCCGATTTGTTCATCGCTGGGTCAGAGACCACGTCCACCACAATTAGCTGGTTCGTCCTCTACATGCCCAACTACCCCGAAGTCCAGGATAGACTATTCCTAGAAATCAATGAACACGTTGGAGCCGAACGTAGGCCAAACATGAAAGATAGAGACAGATTAATTTTTCTGAACGTGACCATCATGGAAACACAACGTTTGTCCAGCATTTCGCCTGTGTCCATCGTCAGAACATGTTCGAATGACCATGTCCTCAACGGGTACAAAATTCCTAAAGGTTCGCTCATCACGCCAAATCTGGACTCGGTTCTTCTCGATAAAAAAATCTGGGGAAATGACGTAAAGTCATTCCGCCCTGACAGGTTCATTGACGAAGAGGGAAAACTCAGAACTCCTAAAGAGTTCATTCCCTTTGGAATAGGCCGGAGAATCTGCTTGGGAAATTCCATGGCTAAAACAGAGTTATTCCTCTATATTGCATGCATGATGCAAAAGTTCCGGTTTTCGCCAGTCAATCATGACAAGCCTCAACCAATGAAATACGTTTTAGGATTCACTGCAGTCCCAGAATATTATCTTGTTAAAATAAGTCATCGATCGAGAGACAGTTAAATTATTTACAAAAAATTACATTATAAAAAAATATTTTATCAAAAAAAAACAACAACGTTTTTCTTGCAGAAAAATAATTTCTGAATAAATTGGTAACATGGTAATAGTAATAGACTGTATGATAGCTTCTGATTTTTATAAAAACGAAAAACGTTGGGCGCATGTTTTATATTATGTGAATGTTTGTATTACAGTATTAGAATCATTAAATGTTAACAATAAAAGTAAATTTAATTCTAGTGTTGTATAACCTAAACTCATGATATAAAATGTAATACTTGTAAAGTCAATTAAATCAATATATTAATATAGTGAAATTAATTTAAACAGGTTTTCATTTATATAAATTATAGTATGTTATAAAGGTCTGGATGTTTGTGGTAGTAGGTACAGCATACCGGGATGGTGTTAATGTTTATTTAACACAGGAAGATAATCTTTGTCGTTCTGAAAGATGTTTATTGTTTTTAATGTTTACTTTAAATCAATAAATAGAAACAAAAAGAGTTACAAAAGGGAAGAAAAAAAAATACACTTAAAACAGGGTTGGCCTTATGGGTTGCATACCCAAGGTTCGATCAGTACATAATACACTGTATAATACTCAACCAAATACACAGTATTCCCCCCCCCAAACCAGTACACAATACTCTACCAAATACAAAATATTAATTTCACACCCCAAATACACAATATTAATTTCACACCAGTACACAATACTCTACCAAATACACAATATTAATTTCACACCGGTACACAATACTCCACCAAATACATAATATTAATTTCACAACAGTACTCTACCAAATACACAATATTAATTTCACACCGGTACACAATACTCCACCAAATACACAATATTAATTTCACACCAGTACACAATACTATACCAAATACACAATATTAATTTCACACCAGTACACAATACTATACCAAATACACAATATTAATTTCACACCAGTACACAATACTCCACCAAATACACAATATTAATTTCACACCAGTACACAATACTCTACCAAATACACAATATTAATTTCACACCAGTACACAATACTCCACCAAATACACAATATTAATTTCACACCAGTACACAATACTATACCAAATACACAATATTAATTTCACAACAGTACACAATACTATACCAAATACACAATATTAATTTCACAACAGTACACAATACTCCACCAAATACACAATATTAATTTCACACCAGTACACAATACTCTACCAAATACACAATATTAATTTCACACCGGCACACAAAACTCCACCAAATACACAATAGTAATTTCACAACAGTACACAATACTCTACCAAATACACAATATTAATTTCACACCGGTACACAATACTCCACCAAATACATAATATTAATTTCACAACAGTACACAATACTCTACCAAATACACAATATTAATTTCACACCAGTACATAATACTCCACCAAATACACAATATTAATTTCACACCAGTACACAATACTCTACCAAATACACAATATTAATTTCACACCAGTACACAATACTCCACCAAATACACAATATTAATTTCACACCAGTACACAATACTCCACCAAATACACAATATTAATTTCACACCAGTACACAATACTCCACCAAATACACAATATTAATTTCACACCAGTACACAATACTATACCAAATACACAATATTAATTTCACACCAGTACACAATACTCCACCAAATACACAATATTAATTTCACACCAGTACACAATACTCTACCAAATACACAATATTAATTTCACACCAGTACACAATACTCCACCAAATACACAATGTTAATTTCACAACAGTACACAATACTCTACCAAATACACAATATTAATTTCACACCAGTACACAATACTCCACCAAATACACAATATTAATTTCACACCAGTACACAATACTCCACCAAATACACAATATTAATTTCACACCAGTACACAATACTCTACCAAATACACAATATTAATTTCACACCAGTACACAATACTCCACCAAATACACAATATTAATTTCACACCAGTACACAATACTCTACCAAATACACAATATTAATTTCACACCGGTACACAATACTCCACCAAATACACAATGTTAATTTCACACCGGTACACAATACTCCACCAAATACACAATATTAATTTCACACCAGTACACAATGCTCTACCAAATACGCAATATTAATTTCACACCAGTACACTGCATGCCGAAATAAAAAAATTAAATAGTATACAGCAAGTACTGTTTAAGTTTCCTAAAAATACGCCATGGGTGAAAAGTATCGGGAATCCCCCAACTGTCCATGAGAAGAGAAACGAGAGAAGTTATTTTGATTTTCTAAAATGGAATTAAATCGATTAAATCATTTCTCATCGCCCACAAGTTCAGTGTGCCCGTGAAACAATCCTGACTTCGTAGGGAACTGGGCTGACAGTTACGCCGACTATGTACTTCATCGGTGGAGGGTGGTCTGGATCAACTGGAAGAAATTCAAATTTTTGAATCATGTTGGCCAGATAAAGAAACAATTCAGTTTTGGCCATACTCTCACCGAGACACGCCCTCCTCCCCACAGAAAATGGAACAAGTTCATCGTAATTTTTTATCGGTCCATCCTGGTGTAGAAATCTTTCTGGTCTGAAGCTCATGGCGTCATGTCCCCAGATTTTTTCATCGTACAGGGCAGAGTCAAGATTGGGCATGATGAAAGAACCTTTAGGGATGGTGTACCCTCTGACGGTCACATCTCTTGGACAGGTGTGGGGGAATGCAAGAGGCACCAAACTGGCAAGTCTTTGTGTTTCCAAGATGGCGGCATTTAAGTAGGTCAACTTTGATCTGTCTTGTATTGTAGGTGATTGGTCAGTTCCAAAGTGTTCATTGATTTCATCGAAAATCTTGTTCTGGACATTTGGATGGTTCAACATGTACAAAACAAAGAAATAAACAGTTGTAGATGTTGTCTCTGTCCCCGCAAAGAACAAGTCAAAGATAATTTTTTTCAAGTTCTTGTCATTCATAGTTGTTTCGCCATTTTCCGCGCGTTTTTTCTGTTCTTCTTTGTATTGAGAAATAAAATTGGCACTCGAGTTTCCGCCAACACAAGTTTGGTCAATGAAGACCTGAAAAAGCTCATATAATTTGTCTATCTTTTTCTCCATTTGCTTTAGTCCAAATAAATTTCCCGGCAGGTGGCGCAACATGGGAATGAAATTGACGACTCCGGATGTGCTAAACTCAACCAATAATTCGTTCATATAAGTTATCAATTTTTGAAAAGATACATCCGTGTATTCGAATCTGTGGCCGAACAAGATTGAAGACATGATATTTGCTGTACTCGTGCTAGTCATGATTTTAATATCTGTTGGCTTTCCATTATAACTGGCCAGAAGACGCAGATAATGGCTGACTTCTTCTTGTATTCTCTCGGCTAAAATATTTCGACCCAATCCAAAATCGCGGAGAATGTGTAGGCTGACAGAACGTTGTTCTTTCCAGACATGTCCAGAGCTGCAAACCACGCCTAATCCTGGCATTTCCGATACCTATTAAATACATTTTTATAAATATATGTATTATAAGTTATTGTAATTTTATAAGTCAGTAATATTTCAAATTGTACGACATAAATAAACTGAGTACATTTACTCACAAAGTCACCAACGTTAAATGGTCTGTCCGAGAAGTCCTCCCCTCTCTTCATTAAAGTTTCTTTGATCAGGTCGTAGCCGTTGAGTATCACCATCATCTTGGGGCCCATGTGAAGACTGAGAAACCAATAAAAACACAATACATTCTTAGAGAAGAATCTACAATTATTGTTGGGTACATTTTTAATACAGCTATATTTGCCTTCTTTACTGATGCTTGTGCATTAGGCTTTTGTGCTTTTTAACTATTAAAACACTGTGAATTGTATTTTTTTAATTCAATCATGTACTAAATTACCAAATATTTGCAATACAAAAAAATCAGGAACATTCTTAAACAAAATAGGTCTCGTCACAATATTTCGAACCCCTTAAAAATGTTGTCAATAGATTCTATTTCATGGACTCGAATTCATTAAGAACCCACATTGTCATGTATATTCTACATTTGTGCCAGATTAGATCCTACTCTTTAAATTAGAAAAAAGGTTTAAAATCTGGTTAAAATATTTAAAGGGTAACTCTCTAACCCAGTCAGTCAAATAAAGTGAAACTAATTAAAGATTACAGTTTAAAAAAATTGCGTCATCACATAATGCGGTCTAAAATATCACGCGACTTGCCTGAAAATATCCCCACACTGCTGATGCCATTTCTTGAACTGTGACCTCTGGTCGGATGAAAGCGCAAAGAGGTGACCAACGATGGGTAGTGGTGTTGATGGACTTGGAGGATATTGTTTTAGTGACCTGAGGTACCAGTGGTAAATCAGCATCAAAAGTACCGTGACAGCTATCAGTCCAAAAGTGAATAAATCCATTGCTGG
>JAGDYQ010000299.1:211827-315848 GCA_021962125.1 Bulinus truncatus
CCATCGTTGATATACATCATTTATAATTTGTTTTATTGTTTGTTTCCATATATGGATTTTTATAATGTTTATTTTTTTGTTTAAATGATAATTGTAATAAATGTATGTTTTATTAGTTTGATTGTTCACCACTATTATTTATGTCTAATTTTCACTGTAGCACGATACAAAACACTATCCTCGGTAATACATGCATATATACATTTCAATTACTAATATATATTTTAATTGTTGTATTTAATTGTAAATAGTATTGTATTGTGTTCATTTCTTGCAGAGTAAACAGAGCAGAACTATTTATGTTCATTTCTTTATAAAACTGAATATTATTACGTTAATTTAATACGTTCAAATCAGTGTATTATTTCGTTTATGCCAATTGTGTTGTATGTCTTGTTTCGGTTGTGTGTGTGAAGACAAACTTCAGTGGGTCAACTCTGGGACATATCATCCTGCCATAATGACGTCATATTATTTGTAAAAGAAAATCTCGCACTGCAATATCCTCTAGCCCAGCAGACCGTAAAATCTAACTGGATATTTTAGCAATGCTTTTTAAAAATACATTTCTATGTTTCTTAGACACAACTTAGCCTATTTCTGATCAAATTTAAAGATAGAGAATACTTAGAATAGATCCATCAGCAAACAGTTCTGATTCGCTCACTGAAGTCTTTGATCTTTTACCGAGAATGAGTCATACACAAGAGTCTTTGTTTTTACTGTTTGAAAACAAGCAAAATAATATTCAAATCAAAACAGGTTTTTTACTCTTGTTGATAACTAGACCATGTTCCCTTACTTCATAACAAATGCATACGTAATGTCATTCTTATTAGCAAGCACATGCAGCTGCACGCAGGCTGCCTTTGTTTGTTTGTTTGTATTACCAGAAATAAAAAAAATTCAAAAACAAACAAGTGAAATGCCGCGGGGATAAAAAAAAAATTTCTGCTGAGCCGGGAATAAATTACTATGGTTTCATCCCCGGCAGGGACATATTAGCTAAAGCAGATCCGGGGATGACAGCTCTCAGTGCCTGGGTTATCCCCGGCATCCCAGGCGCTAAATCGAACCCTTCTCACAGTGTATCTAAACGGGGACCCATAAGGTCGCAAGTAGATCGATTTACCCTCCCCCCCCCTCCCGATGAAAACCAAAAGAATTCATAAAATATCACATCAATTCCCAAAGAACCAAATATCGAATTGATTTAAAAAGAAAGTAATAATATCTCTCACTAATTTGCATTCACTGTCTCGTCATCCCGCGGTTATCAACTGGTTGTACGCGTCATCCCGCGGTTATCAACCGGTTGTACGCATCATCCCGCAGTTCTCAACTGGTTGTACGCATCATCCCGAAGTTATCAACTGGTTGTACGCGTACTATAAAGGGCGGGGGTGGGGGGGAGGGGGGAAAGGGTTAGGCAGGGACACGTAGCGACATCTAAATTGTGTTTAAAACCAACCAATAGTTTAAAGTAGGTCGCCAACTTGTCGCGTGACTCATGACCACACGCCCCCAAGTATATTTACATGGTTGCAACCTCACCTCCCCTCCCCCCTCCCCCAAACAGTCTGTCTCCATGTAATGCGGCCAGATGCTGTAGGTTTGGACACACTTGCTGCAAAACAAACAACAAGCAAACAACAGCAGCAACAACCAGTTCTAACCAGTTTTATTCGACCTAATTTTAAGATACGATTAATGCATTACTTCTCTCTCCCTGTGCACGTCCCTTCACCTTACAGATTACTTAACCACAATATTACATAAGGATACATTGTTGAAAATTTATTGAAACGGTACGTAGATTTTTTTCTTTTTAATTCTATACGCTTATATTTATGTCACTCAGGCATGCCCTTCTGAGGCATGCAAGCTGTTCGAGCTGTATTTAGGGAAACTTGAAATCAATTACTACTAGTTCCCCCCTCTGTCGGTTGTAAACAAATGACGTATACACGTAGAGCTCTGAATGAAATCACAACGCGATGGAGGAATGACGTCATAGAAGCTGTGGTGGGCGGAGCCTATCAAATTGCATCATCACACGCTGACTATTCCCACTTGACCGCAGTAAAAAAAATGTATTGACAGACGATTAAAAATGAATTCCTGTGTTGCTGAATTAAAATCGTGAGCGCCAGTTGTGTCTATAAAATTATCTAATTCTATAATTCAAATATTAAGCATGGTAGACTGGGACTAATCTTTCTTTAAACTGCGAAATACAGGCATGGCCGTATTCATGGGGGGGGGGGGGTGACACCCTAAATTTTCTGCACCGAGTGACACCACTCATAGTGACGCCGCTGGGCTATCCCCACAATATATTTTGGGCTTGCACGCAATTTTTATATAATGCGATTTCTATAAATATTTCTATCATCTAATGAATTATGTTTCACTTTTAGTATATTTCATAATTAAACCCTTTATTTAAAAAAAAAGAATTTATTTTATTTTTTGTTAACATTTAAAAAACAAACAAAAATTTAACCTTGAAGCCTGATTGTTTACTTCTGTTATTTGCCTCTGGTAAGGACGGCGAAAGTAGGTCAGGAATGTTAATACCAGCAGCCTGTAGAGTTAGATAATACGTAATGAAACGACCCCCCCGGGGGGGGGGCAGATGAAGGAAGGGACAGTTTTTGGTTAATTTTAGCAGACGAGGTTAATTACAGGGCACAACTGAAAGTGTGCTTAGGGGAGGGGGGGTAGTGTAGTTCAGTAAAGTTCGAAGGAGGTCGGGAATTTGGAAAAAAAAAAACCACGAAGGTGCAAGTAAGAAGTATTTTGTTGTTAAAACTGAGAATTGAAATAGTAATTAATGTGTCAATGTATCGTGTAGGAATGATTTAATCGTTTATGTTCACTAAAGGATAATTAATGTTATAGATATCAATAAAGTGATTTTCATTAATTAAATGGAAGTGTTGTGAACTTTTATTAGCATTTCGTGTAATGACATAACATCCCTAACACCTATATTTGTTTACCTCTGTGAATTGGTTTGTTTACCTCTGTAAATGCCTATATTGGTTTGTTTACTTCTATAAATGCCAATATTGGTTTGTTTACCTCTGTGAATGCCTTTATTTGTTTGTAAGATCGAACTTACCTATATTTTGTTATCTTTTTATGCGTCTACTTTATTTTTCCATATTTAATGCTTTATAAATTTCATATTTATTTATTCATTTTCTTTTTAATTTTTTAAAATATAAATCTGTTTGATTAGTGTTTGACAATTGTTTCGTAACTTTCCTCCAGCAATGGATGTATTCACTTTTGGACTGATAGCCGTCACGGTACTTTTGATGCTCATTTACCACAGGTACCTCAGGTCACTTAAACAATATCCTCCATGTCCATCAACACCACTGCCCATAGTCGGTCATCTCTTTAAAATTTCTACTGACCAGAGGGTCACAGTTTAAAAAATGGCATAAGCAGTGTGGGGATATTTTCAGGTTAGTCACGTGATATTTTAAGACCGCAGAATTTGATGAGGTAATTTTTTTTTTTAGAACGTAGGTTTCTTTGGCATTTCATTGTTATCAGAAAACACTGGAGAGTTAGACTAGTATAACATCATATGTTTATAATGATATATGTTTATAATGAGATATGTTTATAATGATGTATAACGATATCAACTACCCCTTCCCCGGTGTGTCAGCAAATTAAAACAAACGTTACTGACATCCTAGACTAGCCTAGACCAGTGGTCGGCAAACTTATCAGCCAAAGAGCCAAATATGAACATTACAACAATTTTTAAAAAAAAATTGGGAGCCAAATCTGCTTGTTTTGTAAGCTTTTATTACACTAAATAAGTAGTACACCAAATAAAGTGTATACTAAATAAAACTAAATGCCAGAGCCGCACTTAAGGAGCCAAAGAGCCACATGCGGCTCCGGAGCCGAAATTTTGCCGACCACTGGTCTAGACTATCTTATAATGCACATTCAGGGGGTGAATACGTTGTCTGTGTATTCGAAGATAATCTTGACATCCTCAAACCAGTTTAATCGTTACCTACCGCTGCTAAAATATTTTTGTTCAGTCAAAGCCAACATTTAGTCTGCGGGGAAAAAAAAGGTTTGCTGGGACGCCGTTCCGGGGGGCGTTCCGACAGAAAAAGAAAAGCACTCCATGTATACATGTAGTTGTCTTAAAAATGTGTCCAATCATAATTGTTCATTCCGCTCAAGAATATAAAGTGTTTTATTTGTGTCTCAGTGTCTACATGGGCCCAAAGATGATGGTGGTACTCAACGGCTACGACCTGATTAAAGAAACTTTAATGAAGAGAGGAGAGGACTTCTCGGACAGACCTTTTAACGTCATGGACATTGTGAGTTAATTTTTGAGGAAACGTACTCAGGTTATTTATGTCGTACGATGTATTAGTATATTGTTTTATCTCAGAAATATAAAGATGATAGTTTTGAGTAAAGACTTTCATAAAAATACGATGACTTATAATAAATATATATTTTTATATTTATAAATGTATTTAATAGATAACAAAACAGCCTGGAGTTGGTATAGGTGGCAGCTCTGGACATGTCTGGAAAGAACAACGTGCCGTCAGCTTGCATATCCTCCGAAATTTCGGATTCGGTGGAAATATTTTAGCCGAGAGAATACAAGAAGAAGTCAGCCATTATCTGCGTCATCTGGCCAGTTATAATGGAAAGCCAACAGATATTAGGATCATGACTAGCACGAGTACTGCAAATATCATCTCTTCGATCTTGTTCGGCCATAGATTTGAATACACAGATGTATCTTTTCAAAAATTGGTAACGTATGTGATCGAATTCGGGAGAGATTTTAGCACAGCTGGTATCGTCAATTTCATCCCAATGTTATGCCACATGCCGGGAGATCTCTTTGGACTAAAGCAAATGGAGAAAAAGATGAAAAAATTGTATGAGCTTTTTCAGGTCTTCATTGACCAAACTTGTCTTGGTGGAGACTCTAGTGCCAATTTTATTTCTCAATACAAAAAAGAACAGAAAAAGCGCGCGGAAAATGGCGAGACAACTATGGATGACAAGAACTTGAAGAAAATTATCTTGGACTTGTTTGCTGCAGGTACAGAGACAACATCCACAACCATTTATTTCTTTGTTTTGTACATGTTGCACCATCCAAATGTCCAGAACAAGATTTTTGATGAGATCTATGAACACATTGGAACTGACCAATCACCTACAATACAAGACAGATCAAAATTGACCTACTTAAATGCCGCCATCTTGGAAACACAAAGACTGGCCAGCTTAGTGCCTCTTGCATTTCCCCACACCTGTCCAAGAGATGTGACAGTCAGAGGGTACACCATCCCTAAAGGTTCTTTTATCATGCCCAATCTGGACTCTGTCCTATACGATGAAAAAATCTGGGGAAATGACGTCATGAGCTTCAGACCAGAAAGGTTTATTGACCAGAATGGACAGATAAAATATTATGATGAACTTATTCCATTTTCTGTGGGGAGGAGGGCGTGTCTCGGTGAGAGTATGGCCCAAACTGAATTGTATCTTTATCTGGCCAACGTGATTCAAAAATTTGAATTTCTTCCAGTTGACCCAGACCAACCCCCATCGGTGAAATACACAGTTGGCTTACTTGTCACCCCAGGCGCTTACAAAGTTAAAATAGTTTCACGGGTGAGGGAAACTTTTGGACGATAAAGAAATATTGTAGTCTATTTTATCCCTTTGTGCAAAACCAAAAGAACATAATTGTTTGTTTTTTTATCGTGAATAGAGGAAAGGGTATAGGGGTAATCTCCATTTAAAAATAACAAACTGTGGCATACTTTTTAGAAATCTCTACGCTTAGGCTTTTTATTTCCATACTCTACTTCAGTGATGCTAAAATACTGGCCCGCGGGCCAAATTTGGCCCTTTATGATAATTTTTTGGCCGCCCACAAGTTTAAAAAAAATAACATCTCATCATATACATACATATATTTTTGGCCCTCCAAATGTTTTTGGCAGATAATAATGGGCCACAGTAAAAAAAAAAGGTTTAGCATTACTGATCTACTTCATACAGATGGGGGTGGTGGTATTCTTTAACTTATATTGTAATTTTTAATGTGGGTGTATGTGTGTGTGTGTGGGTGGGGGTGTCTATATTTCATTGTGTATTATGCCCTGGGTGGGGCCCGGTACAAAACCTATTCTGTTATGTTTTCTTTGTAATTTCTTTTGTAATGCTAATGTATTTTTTTTTTTGTTAAACGAAAGTAAAAAAAAATCAACAATAAACATTGGTACGAAGTAAGATTATTCAGCCTTTTGTTTTAAAATAAACATTTTCACCATCTTGATCTGTATGCCACCTATTTATGGAATGTAAAATAAATTCATCTAAAGTAAGACCGATTGGGTATGGATGATTGGGTATGGATGGTTGGGTATGGATGATTGGGTATGGATGATTGGGTATGGATGGTTGGGTATGGATGATTGGGTATGGATGATTGGGTATGGATGATCCCGCTGTGTGTTGTGTGTGTGGCGCGGCGCGGCTGTTGATCCATGATTTAATCCCCGTTGAGAGACTCCACCCAGACAGAAAGTTGACATTAAGTTTTAAAAATTCTGTTTTCTCACGAAGGCGATGAGTGTTGTACCGTTTCTCTACTTATTTCCTCCGAGGTGCCTCCATGGTTGTTGCACTCTTGGCTCTAAAGACCATAAAAAGACAGATGCCACTAAATCAGCCACAATTTATGGTAAATAGAATGCAAGTAGACGATCTACTTATTATCTACATGTGGTATAAACATTCTCTATATTTAATTGAGACTTTTTTTTTGCAATATTAAGATTCGTAATTTTAACATTTATGAGGTTTTTCACTTATATTTGTGATGACACAATTTCAATAAATTGATTTTAAGCAATGTTGACAATTCAGCGATGCACACAAAAAAAACGTGGTCCTATTTTGTCCGTGGATCAAAATGTACTGCGCCGCCCAAGAAACATTAAATTATTTCCTCTTTACTTTTCGAGGTGTATCTCTCTCCCGGGTTGGTGCGACCTTCCATGGACGAGAGGTTGACCGGGAGTTGAACGGTTGTGAGCGGCAGTGGCATTGTAAAGGAAAAAAATATTTAAACTATAAAAATAATCAGCTTTGTTCTATGATGTTCAGTATTTAACACATCACTAACCCTCCAGTTCAGTAGACAGTAAAAGTTAACTTGATATTTCAGCGGCGCATACAGAAACATGTTTCTAAGTTTCTTAGCCGCTTAGCATATGTTAGATCTAATTAAAAGACAGAATTACTTAAAATAGCTCCACCGGCAAACAGTTCTGATTCGCTGACTGAAGACCTTGACCTTAACTGATAATGAGTCACATTGGAATCTTGGCTTGATATTATCATAGAAAATATTCAAATCAGTTTGGATTTACACATGCTGTTGTTGCTCGTGCTGTTGTTTGTTGCTCGTGCTGTTGTTACTCGTGCTGTTGTTACTTATGATGTAGTTACTCGTGCTGTTGTTGCTCGTGCTGTTGTTACTCGTGCTGTTGTTACTTATGATGTTGTTACTCGTGCTGTTGTTACTTATGATGTAGTTACTCGTGCTGTTGTTACTTATGATGTTGTTACTCGTGCTGTTGTTACTTATGCTTTGCTACTTATGCTGTTGCTACTTATGCTGTTGCTACTTATGATTTTGTTACTATTGCTGTTGCTACGTATGATGTTGTGACTCGTGCTGTTGCTACGTATGCTGTTGTTACTCGTGCTGTTGCTACTTATGATGCTGTTACTCGTGCTGTTGCTACTTATGCTGTTGTTACTCGTGCTGTTGCTACTTATGATGTTGTTAATCGTGCTGTTGCGACTTATGCTGTTGTTACTCGTGCTGTTGCTACTTATGCTGTTGTTACTCGGGCTGTTAATACTTATGCTGTTGTTACTCGTGATGTTGCTACTAATGCTGTTGTTACTCATGCTTTAATACGTATGCTGTTGTTACTCGTGCTGTTGTTGCTCATGCTGTAGTTACTAATGCTGTTTTTACTTATGCTGTTGTTACTCGTGATGTCGTTACTCATGCTGTTGTTACTAATGCGGTTGTTACTAATCCTGTTGTTACTTATGGTGCTGTTACTCGTGTTGTTGTTAATTATGACTTTTTTTTACTTTTACTGTTGTTTCTCATGCTGCTGTTACTCATGCTGTTGCTACTAATGATGCTGTTACTCGAGCTGTTGTTACTTATGATGCTGTTACTCCTGCCGTTACCCAGATCCCCCCGTCTTAATGCTCAGAAGAGTGTAAAATTATTATTCGTTGATTCATTCCAAAATTAGAGCAACTAAGCAGACCTACTAATGGTAGCTGTACAGCGAACTCGATAATGAACTCGACTCACGTGCAAAGGGTGTAGGCTTCAACCCCTGGTAAAGCAAAAAAAATATTAGCCGCTGACTTGGAGAGGAGATGGGCACCACCCAACCCATGTAAATGACGTATGCAAGCACAACAAATGGCTGTTGATGTGTACGTTCGTTTCACCAAACGACCATATCGTCGTTGAATAAAAAAAAATAGGCCAATATCATAATTCAACCGTAGGAATAAGCTAGAGCATGGCTTCTCAAATTATAGCGATCCGCGATATGTAAACTACGTGAAACTATTGAGGTCGTTGAATTTTAGACCTACCAGTAAACGTAAAATAAAAAGAAAGAAATAAAATCTACAATTTGTTCTTTTTACATTCGATGAAACAGTTTTTTTTTTAAATATATTTAATTGGTGGGTCCCAACCAAGACTTCGAGAATCAATGATCACTGATCACATGATATTCTTTGTGTGTATGTCTGTGTGTGTGTGTATGTGTGTGTGTGTATGTGTGTGTTAAACAGCAGACACAAAGGTTCTTTATATCCATTCACAAAGATGTCCCATAAGATCGCACATATTCCCATAAGCTACCATACATTCCCATTAGCTCCCATAAGTTCTCATAAGTTTCCACATATTCCCATAAGCTCATACATATTCCCATAAACTTCTACATATTCCCATAAGCTTTCAGATATTCCCATAAGCTCCCACATAGTCCCATAAGCTCCTAATATTCCCATAAGCTCCTACATATCCCCATAAGCTCCTACATATTCCCATAAGCTCCTAATATTCCCATTAACTCCAAAAAATTCCAAAAAACTCCCATAAGCTCTCATATATTCCCATAAGCTCCTAATATTCCCAAAAATACCTAAATATTTACATAGGCTCCTACATATTCCCATAAGCAGTTGATCATTGTATAGCAGAAAATTGAAACGAAGCTTATAGTCCGTTTCAAAAATTGAAAAATATTAGTAAAATTTACTGATGCGTAAAAATTTGACCTTACGTGGTTAAAAATAAACACAAAGCCTATGGTCCCATTCGCCAAATACTAAACAGGAGTAGAATCAATTGGCACATATTCCCATAAGCTCACACATATTCCCATAAGCTCCTACATATTCCCATTAACCCCTAATACTCCCATAAGCTCCCATATATTCCCATAAGCTCCTATATATTTCCTCAAGCTACTAATATTCATTAAGCTTCTAGTATTTCCATCAGCTCCTACATATTCCCATAAGCTCCCACATATTCCCATAAGCTCCCACATATTCGCATAAGCTCCCACATATTCCCATAAGCTCCTAAAAATTCCCATAAGCTCCCACATATTCCCATATACTCCCACATATTCCCATAAGCTCTCACATATTCCCATAAGCTCCTTATATTCCCAAAAGCTCCTACATATTCCCATAAGCTCACTAATATTCCCATAAGCTCCCACATATTCCCATAAGCTCCCACATATTCCCATAAGCTCCTACATATTCCCATAGCCTCCTACATATTCCCATATGCTCCCAGATATACACATAAGCTCCCACATATTCCCATGGGTTCCAACATATTCCCATAAGCTCCCACATATTCCCATAAGCACCTTCATATTCCCATAAGCTCCTTATATTCCCATAAGCTCCTACATATTTCCATTACCTCCTACATTTTCCCATAAGCTCCCAGATATTTCCATAAGCTCCCACATATTCCAATAAGCTCCAACATATTCCCATAAGCTCCTACATATACCCATAAGCTCCTCATATTTCCATAAGCTCCTACATATTCCCATAAGCTCCTACATATACCCATAAGCTCCTCATATTTCCATAAGCTCCTACATATTCCCATAAGATCTCTAAAATTCCATAAGCTCCCACATATTCCCATACGCTCCTACATATTCCCATAAGCTCCTAATACTCCCATAAGCTCCTTATATTCCCATAAGCTCCTACATATTCCCATAAGCTTCCACATAATCCCACAAGCTCCCACATATTCCCATAAGCTCCAAAATATTCCCATAAGCTCCTACATATTCCCATAAGCTCCTACATATTTCCATAAGCTCCCAGATATTCCCATAAGCTCCCACATATTCCCATAAGCTCCCAAATTTTCCCATAAGCTCCTAATATTCCCATAAGCTTTTAATATTTCCATAAGCTTCTCATATTCCCATAAGCTCATACTTGGACCCTACCAACTTCAACATACTGGGCTCGCCCCTACCTTGGTAGATTATATATATATATATATATATATATATATATATATATATACATATACAGATTATAGATTTTTGATTATTATAATTTTATTGTGACACAATCGCGATCAATCAGGTAATGACGCTCTGTCGGTGTGTATGTCTGGATAAAATTTTTTATTTGCCTAATAAAAACAGGAGTGTGGCATTCATGTGTGACCCTTGTCGTGCACTGTACCATCAGCTTAAAATACCTTATGGTTGCCGTCTTATCTTTTTACCACAATAGGCGCGGCGCCCAGGGCTCACGGGCCTACAGGGGCCATCGAGAGTACCTTAAAGTGACAACAACGTTATCGAGCTAAAACAAATGTACCTTAAAGTAACAACAACGTTATCTAGCTAAAACAAATGTACCTTAAAGTAACAACAACATTATCTAGCTAAAACAAATGTACCTTAAAGTAACAACAACGTTATCTACCTAAATCAAATGTACCTTAAAGTAACAACAATATTATCTAGCTAAAACAAATGTACCTTAAAGTAACAACAACGTTATCTAGCTAAAACAGATATACCTTAAAGTAACAACAATATTATCTAGCTAAATTAAATGTACCTTAAAGTAACAACAATATTATCTAGCTAAATCAAATGTACCTTAAAGTAACAACAATATTATCTAGCTAAAACAAATGTATATTAAAGTAACAACAATATTATCTAGCGAAAAAAATGAATAAACTTTCTCTCTTCAAAGAAATTGATAAATTATATGCAGGATTTATTTACAACTAACAGGTATTCACGTTACAATAATAACAACAACAAAAGGGACCAAAGTATTTCTATGTAAATGTATTGCTGAAAATTACATGTAGTTAGTTATTCAGTGAACTTAGACGCACAGTTTAGTACACGTCTGACACTAACATCAAAAAAGGTCACCATGAACTGTAAGTGCTTGTATATTTGTCCGTATGTGTGTGTATATTTGTGTGTGTGTTTGTGTGTGCATGTGCGTGTATGTGTGTTTGTGTGTTTATGTGTGTGTGTTTGTGTATTTATGTGTGTAATTGTGTATATATATATGTGTGTGTGTGTTTGTGTGTTAATGTGTGAGTATGTGTGTTTATATGTGTGTATATGTGTGTTTATGTGTGTGTGTGTGTGTGTGTATTTGTGAATATTTGGTTTCCATTACAAAATATCATTATTAAAACATAATTGTATAACGAAACATTCACTATTCCGTTCAAAACCACTGAACAATGATAGAAAAGAACTGATAGCAGTTTTATTTCTATAAGTATTATTATTATTACTATTACTATGGCCAGGTATTTAAATGTTGCCACAAAATATCTTTTAAAATGATTCCTTCATGTGAGTTGAGATAAATAATAATAAAAATAAAACATCATTGTGAGGAACTTGGAAGATAATCTTATTTTATATAGGCAGTAAGCTTATGAAGATGTCTATAACAAGATTATTATTGTTTGTTTTCTTTTTCTGGTTTTTATACGTCCATGTCACTCATTCACTAACTGATAGAATCACTAACGTCTAAATATTAAATAAAGTATGTGCTGCAGTCTCACCGCACGATATGAAAACTACCTATCGAGGGAAACACAGTGTAACAACGCATACACCGCAAGATATGAAAACTACCTGAGGGAACAAAACACACACACACACACACACTTGTCTTTTATCATATAATATGCATAAAGATCTTATCATAGAGGACATAACCTAAATAGAAGCCTGGGAGTCGGAAAGAAATATTTGACGTACCGAAGAAACCAATAAAATAAAGATTTGTTTTTAATCTGTAAAGCTGTACAAAAGAACATATAATTATCTGTGTTTGACACGTGGTTTTCAGTTTAGGGGCGGGTCAAAAGTTGTGTCGTGGCCAACTATAACGTGGATCTAGACAACATTTAAATGTATGATTGATTGATTGATAGATACAGTGCAATGATGATTACATCTCTTTCTATCTAAGCGTGCACAGTTACACATCCATTTTTTTTTCTAAATGTGTGCACATCTATATTTCACAAAAAAAGGTAAAGTTAGTTTAACAAATAAGATATTTGTGGTAAATCTAGATATGAGATGAATGACTATTTTTTTTTAACCATCTTTCTTTTAACATAGTTTTATTGACTGATGGATTGGGAAAACAAATTACACATCATAATGGATCTCCGGGCGTATAAGTGTGAGAACAACTGATCTAATGGTTAAACGGAAACAAAGAAATATGACGATTGGTTGAACATAATGAAGAAGATGTAGGGTGTGATGGCGTGGGACAAACAAGGAATGAACCAATAATATAAACTATACATACTGTGGAATACATCAATAGTATAAACTATACATACTGTGGAATACATCAATAGTATAAACTATACATACTGTGGAATACATCAATAGTATAAACTATACATACTGTGGAATACATCAATAGTATAAACTATACATACTGTGGAATACATCAATAGTATAAACTATACATACTGTGGAATAGACCAAGAGTATAAATTACACAGCCCAACAAAAAAATTTTTTTGCGAGTTGCCAAGAATATTTGAATGAATTTATAGCAATTCATGAGTGCTGATTTCAAAACTGCCATTGCTTTTGCTGAATTGGCTCTAGTTTCTGAGATATTGGACACCCTTAAAAATATGATTGTACCTATTGTGTAAAACAAATGCAATAAGTTTGGTGTCTGTTGTTTAATTTAAATATACCAAGTTATAACTTGGTTTATTTTTTTCTCTTTTATTGCTGCTTTCTAAAGACATCACGAGTTCATCACGAAGATGCTGCAAAAATAATCCGAATGTATTCTGTTACATCTGTGGAGAATACTTGATTGAAAAGCAAAGAAGAAATATAACCGACTTTGTGCAGCAGGCATATTTGGCTTATTTCGGTGTGAAGCTGGGAAACCAAGACAAGTCTTGGGCTCCCCATAAGGTCTGAAAAAACTGTGTGGAGAGCCTACAGCAGTGGACAAATGGTGAGAAGAAAAGTATGGCGAGAGCCGAAAGACTATTTTGGTGATTTTTATTTTTATATTGTGAATGTTAAAGGCTTCAATCGCCACAAGAAATCTAAGTAGGATTATCCTGATTTTGAATCTGCAAGGAGACCAATTCCACATAGCAGTGATGTTCCTATACCAGTGTTTACTGGATTATTAGAGCTTTTACCATCAGACTCCGACGAAGGGCAAGATCTGGAGTTTTTGGCAGGTGAAAACAGTGGAAGCGATTATGAAGGAAGTTCTTCAACACCTCAACCATTCAGCCAAGAAGAACCAAATGACCTAATACGAGACCTAAATCTGTCCAAGCAAGCATCTGAGTTTTTAGCGTCCAGGCTCAATGAAAGAAATTTTCTCAAACCAGAAGTTAAAATAACATTTTATCGGAAAAGAGAAGAGTTTCTTCTTCCATATTTCAGCCAAGAAGAAGATCTTGTTAACTGTAATGACATCCCTGGACTTCTGCTCCAAATGGGACAGTTTCATCAGAAGCTTGAAATGGTAACCGTTATGCATCTCTTCCCATTGCTAACTCAACAACACTTAAAGAAGAGTATGAGAATATCAAAACAGTATTGCAGAAAGTCCGTTATTATGAGCATCAGTGGTCAATTTTTGTTGATCTAAAAATAGTAAACTTCTTGCTTGGACAGCAGTCAGGATACACGAAATACCCATGCTTCATGTGCCTTTGGGATAGCAGGGCAAGGCAAGATCTTTGGACAAGAGTGACATGGCCTGTAAGGGAAACCATGAATGTAGGTAAAGAAAATAAGATCATTCTCCCACCGCTTCATATCAAATGAGTTTTAATGAAACAATTTGTTAAGGTTTTGGACAAATCTGGCAATTGCTTCAGGTATATTTGCAGATCATTCCCCGGACTGAGCATGGAGAAGCTGAAACCTGTGATTTTTGACGGTCCTCAGATTCGAAAACTCATCAATGATCAAAATTTTACTAATTTCATGGATCACATTGAAGCTTCTTCATGGAACAATTTTGTTTCAGTTGTCAGGAACTTCTTAGGTAATAACAGAACAGAGAATTACGAAGAACTGGTGCAAGATATGCTCGCTAACTTCAGAAACATTGGAACAAATATGAACATCAAGGTACATTACCTGCACAGTCATTAAGACAAATTTCCAGATAACCTTGGGGACTTCAGTGAGGAACAAGGCGAGTCGTTCCATCAGGATATGAGGGTGATGGAGGAGAGATATCAAGGAAGATGGGACATACATATGATGGCTGACTACTGTTGGAGGCTCCAACGCAATTGCACCAACGACACATACAAAAGGAAGTCGAGCAAACAGCGATTTGCTAATGCATTACCATAGACAATTAACAAATTAATTAATTAATTAATTAGACATAATTAGTTTTTCAAATGAAAATTTTTTCTTCTATAACATTATTACACATATTTTTGAACAAATTTCTGAGTGACTATTAATATTTTCACTACTATTTGTTAGTATACTATTATACTTCATGCAATTCTTGACAAATTCCAAATACGGTGCATGCATTTTTAAATTAATTTTAATTATCTCGTAAAATAGAGCCAATCTAGCAAAAGCACTTACATATTCTAAATCAGCATCGTTGACTTTGTATAAAATGATTCAAATATCACTGGCAACGAATTCACTGTTTACCAGTGTTATACATTTTGTGGAACAGACTTCGAAATTTGAGTTCAATATACAAACAACTGTTAGTCGTTCAACAGTAAAAAAAAAAAATAAGCCCTATCAAAGTGACGGAATGATGATTAAGAAGGTAAATTCTTTGATCAATTGATCTTGTTTACTTCATTATTTATTTTAAGCTTTCTGGAATGACTGACGCAGTTTAAATGACTGTCACGTTAAGTCACGTTAATATTTTTTTTTTCAAATTGAAACACAAGCTGCTGTTTGACAGTTTTAACCTATTTTCACAAATGGCAAGAGTCTATTGACAAGGTACTTGTTAACTCAATTCTTTTAGCTCTCCATAATTACTCTTGTCGACAGAAAATATGGCATAAAGAAGTGAATAAAACTTCACAAAAACTGATGATTCTAACACTGATTCAGTTACGTCTTGCCACAACCTTAATGATAGCTGATGATTCTATCATTGATTCAGTCACGTCTTGCTACGACCTTAATTATAGCTGATAATTCTAACACTGGTTCAGTTTCGACTTGCTAAAACCTTAATTATAGCTGATGATTCTAACACTGGTTCAGTTACGTCTAGCTACAACCTTAATGATAGCTGATGATTCTATTACTGGTTCAGTTTCGTCTTGCTACAACCTTAATGATAGCTGATGATTCTAACACTGGTTCAGTTACGTCTAGCTACAACCTTAATTATAGCTGATGATTCTAACACTGGTTCAGTTACGTCTAGCTACAACCTTAATGATAGCTGATGATTCTAACACTGGTTCAGTTACGTCTAGCTACAACCTTAATGATACCTGATGATTCTATTACTGGTTCAGTTTCGTCTTGCTACAACCTTAATGATAGCTGATGATTCTAACACTGGTTCAGTTACGTCTTGCTACAACCTTAATGATAGCTGATGATTCTATTACTGGTTCAGTTTCGTCTTGCTACAACCTAAATGATAGCTGATGATTCTAACACTGGTTCAGTTACGTCTAGCTACAACCTTAATGATAGCTGATGATTCTAACACTGGTTCAGTTACGTCTAGCTACAACCTTAATGATAGCTGATGATTCTATTACTGGTTCAGTTTCGTCTTGCTACAACCTTAATGATAGCTGATGATTCTAACACTGGTTCAGTTACGTCTAGCTACAACCTTAATTATAGCTGATGATTCTAACACTGGTTCAGTTACGTCTAGCTACAACCTTAATGATAGCTGATGATTCTAACACTGGTTCAGTTACGTCTAGCTACAACCTTAATGATACCTGATGATTCTATTACTGGTTCAGTTTCGTCTTGCTACAACCTTAATGATAGCTGATGATTCTAACACTGGTTCAGTTACGTCTTGCTACAACCTTAATGATAGCTGATGATTCTATTACTGGTTCAGTTTCGTCTTGCTACAACCTTAATGATAGCTGATGATTCTAACACTGGTTCAGTTACGTCTTGCTACAACCTTAATGATAGCTGATAATTCTAACACTGGTTCAGTTACGTCTTGCTACGACTCTCACTTGATAACGCTCCGGGACCGTCGTTAGACCAAACCTGTATCCCAGTGAGGGAGGACTCAGTGGATCGACTGGCAGAAATTCAAATCGTTGCACCAAGTTTGACACATAAATAAAAAGTTCCGCCTTCGCGAAACTTTTCCCGACACATTCTCGCCTCCCTATTGAGAACGGAATAAATTCTTCAGGGGTTCTCACCTTACCGTCTGGACCCAAAAATCTCTCCGGCCTCAGACGCATGACGTCATCCCCCCAGATTTTTTCGTCGTACATCACGGTGTCCAGACACGGCGAGATGTACGCGCCTTTGGGAACTGTGAACCCACGGATGGTGACGTCTCTGGGACAGGTGTGTGGGAAAGAGTTCGGCGCGATGCTGGACAGCCGTTGAGTTTCCAGGATCGTAGCTTCCATGTAGGGCAGTTTGAGTTTGTCTTGCAGCGTCGGCACCCGATCTATTCCTACGTTCGTTCTGATCTCGTCGAAAATTTTCTCCTGGATCTCTGGACAGTTGACCATGTACAGAACAAACCAATATATGGAAGAGGGTGATGTTTCGGAGCTGGCAACGAACAAATCAAAAATGATCTTTTTCAAATTACTTTCACTCATCGTCGTGTTCACCCCCATTGATCTCCGCCTCCCCATCTCTTCCAGATACGCCGCGATCAAGTTATCGCTGACGCTAGATTTTCGGCATTTTTCTATCAGCTTTTCAAAGAGATCAAATAATTCTATCATCATTTTTCTAATTCTCTTCTCTCTAAACAAATCCCCAGGTAGGTATCGCAAGACCGGTATCAGGTGAGCGTAAGTATTAATGTAAAAATCGTGGAAAAGTTCATCTAAATATGATACCAATTGTCTGAATGTTGAATCCGCGTAATCGAATCTTTGGCCGAACAGAATAGAACACATGACGTTTGAAGTGGACATATTGGTTATCAGTCTGATGTCCGTTGGTTGTCCATTCCAGCTGGCTAAATGATTAATACAATGATTAACTTCATCTTGGATTCTTTCAGCCAGCAGATTATTGCCGAGTCCGAATCCTCTTAGAATGGTCAGCGTGAGGGTGCGATGCTCCTTCCAGACTTTCCCTGAAGACGTGATGACACCAGAATCCGGATACCCGGTAGCCTGTAAAGATAGTTGTTTGATGTATGTACTCTAAGATACATATGAAAACAGTTTTTTTTTTAAAGGCATAATGAATACTGTTGGTATGAGACAGATTTGTAATGTAAACTTTTAAAAAACAAAACAAGCAACAACAACAACAAAAACGACGACGACGAAAACCTAATCTTTGTTAACCAACATGCAGGGCCGGATGTAGTCGCTGATGGGTTCAGACTAGTTAACAAATAGGGCCTAATCTTTTTTGATAAAAATGACCTAGCGTATCAAATTTGAAACGTAATATTGTTTTATACTTCTACGCAGCTTATCGAGCTTAACTCGCGCCAGTGGCACAATACCTTTTTATCACCTTATATATCATTTTGTGCCCCTTTGTGAGTAGTGCTTGGGCATGATGACCCCCTCCTTGCCCCTCCATCACTATGCCACTGCTTCCACGTATCACATAATATTCTTATTCCAAAAAAAATGCATCTAGTAGCTTCCTTGTATGCAGCTGTCATGAAAAAATCAAGGCTTCTAATAAACAATGGCCGATTGGTTATGTTCAGGGCTTAAATCTGAAGCCTTATTTTAGCCTAACAGTTGCCCCAACTCTTGCCCACGTTTTAAGTTTATTATTATTAATTTAAGGTTTCCTCTCTAGCCCGAACAATGAGCCTCACCTTATCATTTTTACTCTCTTCCAGGGCCGTTCTCAGGTTACCAGGGGCCCTAGGCAGAGATGATGTCAGGCCTTATGGTTCATTGGCCATTGGTTTATGATCGTTTTCACTTATCAATTATTTATAACTAGTGGAAAAGCCTGCTGAAGCTGGCTGAACAAAATCCGACAAAAGGGATAACAAAGAAATATACGAAATATTGAACAGAATACGATATGAACAGGAACAACAAAGAAATGTACGAAATAAAACGCATACACCGCACGATATGAAAACTACATTCGAGGGAGACACACGGTTACAACGCATACACAGCACGATATGAAAACTACCTGAGGGAGACACATGGGTTAGACGATTATGTATTTAAGGATAATTAGTGATTTTCAGCCTTACGTTATATTATTATTTGATCAGATTAGAAACATACGTATAATGGCCCTTTTGACAGTAAGGTTAATTCCAATCATTAATGCGCCTTGGCTGTCAATTACTCCTTACTCATTCTCCAACGCAAAATCTTTCTACCACAATTCCACCAATCTTTACTCAAACCATCCAGTTCAACTTACGGTATCGAAGCTGGTCAGAGGTCTGTCCGAGAAATCAGCCGCTCGCTTCACTAAAGTTTCTTTAATGAGGTCATAGCCGTTCAGCACTACGATCATTTGTGAGCCAATGTACACACTGTCAATATGGACATAATATGTGAGGCGATGTACATGCACAATGTCAATATGGACATAATATGTGAACCAATGTACATACACAATGTCAATATGGACATAATATGTGAGGCAATGTACATACACAATGTCAATATGGACATAATATGTGAACCAATGTACATACACAATGTAAATATGGACATAATATTGAACCAATGTGCATACACAATGTCAATATGGATATAATATGTGAGGCAATGTATACACACACTGTCAATATGGACATAATATTGAACCAATGTATACACAATGTCAATATGTACATTTATATATAATTTAATTGACACAAATCGAAAGAATAAAGATAGACAGAAGGCAGAGACATAAAAAGCTCAAGCAAACAAGTATCTTCCCGCCCAATTATGGGGGGGGGGGGGGAATCCACAGTCGTTATGTCAATACAATCACATGACGTCAATATATTCAAACGACGTAACACGATCACCCACACATGATATTTACACATGGCATCCTAACACACACAAAACGTTCATCATGTTGAAGAACTAATGCATTGTATTATTTCTCAAATCACAACGGACCGAGTATGCAAATAATTGATCTAAATAAAATAAAAGAGAAACAACATAGTAAAAACTAAAGTGTCCCTGTTACCAGAAAATATCTCCGCACTTTTCCCTCCATTTCTTGAACATTGACCTCTGGTCAGTGGCCGTTGAGAATAAATTGCCTACTACGGGCAGAGGCGTGACAGGGCACGGAGGATAATGTGGTTTCCTTCGACTGAACAGGTAGACCACGCAGATAACTATGCTGGTTATCGCTAGATAGTATGTAGTTGTTACATAATCCATTGCTTTACTTAATCCTGTGGTATATATAATAGTCAATCAGAAAATATAAAATGAGAAAAAAGCGAAAGGTGAGTCGCAATTTAGTTTTAGGATTTTTGACTGTTAAAACTAGATAGAAATAGAATTAATTATCTAGCAAAGATGAACATAATGATTCATAACTTTTGGTAATACATCTACAAAGTCTAGTCCACAAAGTAAGTCTGGTCAACAAAGTCTAGTCTAGACTCTAACACAAGACCTATGTCACCCAGTGGCGTAGCGAGCTTAACTCGTGCCCTTGGCACAATATTTTTTTAATACATTTTAGCGCCTCCCCCCCCCCATGCAAAAACCATATAATATTATATGTAAAATATACCATTTGGCGCCCCTTTGTGAGTAGCGCCCGGTATGATGCTCACCCCCTTCCCCCTCACTACGCCACTGATGCTACCAACCTATATTTTCATGCGAGACCGGAAGAAAACCAAATGTATAATTATTTACTTCTTGAAACAAATTTACCAGTAATATCTTGAAGAAATTGAAGAAAAAGTATGTGATTTTCATTGAAACTTAAAATACTAATTAGAATTAATATTCATCATTAACTTACAGTGAAAGTTATCAACCGATATCGTCTGTCCTGAAATAAAGAAATAGAATAACTTGTTCAATAAAGTTAAGACAATAAAATCGCTGGCAAACACTCAGAGATGTCGTTATCGTCTGCTATATATAAAATGTGATAAATGAAATGAACATTTTGATTAGGTTAAGACTTGTTAATACATAAAAACAAAAACCTTGAGCCATAAAAACAACGATAACAACAATATCAACTATCTGTACTATGCCTCATTATCTTGAAATGCGTAGTTTACAATGAGACATGCGTTTTTTGGCTCTGTCAGTAAACAAATATCTGCAATCAATCGAGTAACACTTTCTCAACAACAAACAAAAAAAACAAAACTCATTTATAAATTATTTCAGAGATGAACGAAAGTTTTCATCATTTTTTTTTCTTTGTTTTTTTTTTCTACTGTTCAGAGAGTCTCTCTCTCTCTCTTTCTCTTTCTCTCTCTCTCTCTCTCTTACCCCTCCCCCCCCCCTTTCCTCCAACCTCCACCCCCATTCCCTTTCTATGCAAATTAACGTAAACATACGACAGAGTACGTAAGGTCGACAATTGTACTTACGATGTATGACACTCACCATGACCCATTACATGACGTAACTGAATTCTTCGACAGAGGACAGGTGAACTGCTTTAGACCACTGTCCACCCGGCTTTACGTTCATCAGTATCAGAGGGTTGGTTCTCTGTTTGCACTGGGAGAGCTTAGAAATAAGGAGAGTGAGAGAGAGAGGGGTGAGAGAGGGAGGGAGGGAAACTAGGGAGAGGGATAGAGGGGACAGAGAGGGAGGGAGAGGGAGACTTAGAGGGAGACAGAGAGGGAGAGAGACAATGGGAGAAAGGAGAGAGTGTGGGAGATAAAGAGGGAGGGGGAGTGAGAGAGAGAATGGGAGAGAGAGATGGAGAGAGTATGGAAGAGTGGGAGAGAGGGGGGGAGAGAGGGAGAGAGAGGGGAAAGAGTTCTCTCTGATTTCCTTGTCGATGTTCAAATTCTGGATCCTGTAGCATGGCAACCTTTACTGAAAAAAAGCCAGTTTAAACCATCTTTCCTCATTTCTCTGCAAATAAGACTTCAAAAATTCACCTAGGAAAAGTGTGTTTTCAATTTACCTGAGTTGCATGCTCTTACAAACACTGGCCGTCGTTAGTAAAATATGAGAACAGTTGCATAGCTTCATCTAGACTTGATCATGTGTTGAATTTTTATTCAAGCAAGTAAAATGTCCTCAGCCATAAAATGGTCATCTTGGCTGCAGCAATGGCATTTTAAGGGAATGCGTGGTTGACAAATTTACTTTCCTAAATTGAGTGTACTTGTGAGACTTTTAACCAACAATGCCCCGGATCTGGAATATTCCCATAGTGTTTACCGAGGACCGAATCTATAGCTTGACTTCATTAAGAGTATTTTGATCTGTGGGGATTCGCAGTATAAGGACTATAAAAACTGAATGCTATTGATATGATAACAAAGCACGTGTGTGGTGGATTGTCATTGTTGACAGGTATGCTGCAAATGGGATCGATGCTGAAGTACTTATTGTCTACAAACCACTTGATAAATGATGAACTTAACATAATAATAGGTTCGAGAGTACATTTAATAAAGTAAATTGGACATAACGTGAGTAGTCTGTCGGAATTCCACTGATCCATTTGGTCTCTACTATCATAACTGATCAAAACATAACAACATCTGTTGTTGGCGGTTACTAGGTAACGCGTTTGAGCCATACACGTCATAACCAAGGGACGTGTACACATAGCAAGTAACTAACTAAGCTGGATGATGCCGGACAAACCACGTCATCATTCTATGCCCTCCACAAAGTAAAGCAATGTTGTTAGCATGTCCGGCAGTATATCTTGACGTGATCTTTATCTGATCTGGACAAATCAGATCAATATTTGCATGGCTCCCATGTGGAATGCTTTTAAAAAAATGTAAATGTTGTTTATTATTCCCAAAAAATTATGCACAGGTCACATGACAGAATATTCTTCTCACATCCGCCCCCCAGCCCCCATCGGCTGTTACAAGGTACACATAATATTACCGAATACAGCCGCTTCTGATATTACCTTCAGCACCGCTATTGTCACATGACGCTAATAATACCACAGGCAGTTAGATATTAGTCACCGCAAGGCGGTCACAATGGGAAGGGGTGAAGAGAGGGGGCCCCCCCTTTTTTCAAGGGACTATGCAATCTTGTTTACTTAACTATTGTGTGTGTGTGATCTAATGAGACCCAGTTGAGGGAGATAGTAAAGGGCCCAAGATAAGCCGGCCGCGCACCTGACCACACCTGATTACAAGGTTCTAACATTGCAATTAACTCTATGACCCATCAATTAATACGATTCATTATGTGCTATTCAATAAGACAACCATACTTTTAATCCATACAAATAAAACCAATATAATATAACACACCCCAAAGGATAAATATATATATATATATATATATATATATATATATATATATATATATATATATATATATATATGTTACCGGCAAAGTGTGAAATGCCGGCATTCTATAGAATGCCTAGGCAATGTATATAATGCCTGGTGGTTTTAGGCAAAGTATAAAATTTTTAAATTGTGCATACTTTTCCTAGGCATTCTATACAATGCCTGCGTCTGTCACCTTGTCAACCATTATTTGCATTACTCCCAGGCAAGCCGAGAGGGAGGGTAAGGGGGTCATTGCCAGGGGGCACGCATCTGTAAGGGGGCCCGGCCGCCCCGACCATGTCCATTTTTCACGACTCATTGTTTAAATAGGGGCTCTAGTTGGCTCTCGGCGCCTCTGATTACTCCTACTTTTGATATATCTTCTTATCCTATAACGTCGAAGGGGATTGTCTGTGTCTAAATCTAATCTAGTTCATAGCAAGGCCAATTACATACTTTGCCGAACGGGAACTCGGCATTCTATAGAATGCCTAGGCAATGTATGAAATAGCAATTTATTTCATACTTTGCCTGAAAAATTCAGGCATTCTATACATTGCCTAGGCATTCTATAGAATGCCGGATTTCACCCTTTGCCGGTAACATATATATATATATATATATATATATATATATATATATATATATATATATATATATATATATATATATTATATTCAAATATAAAGCAGGTAACACATTATTTTCGTCGTCAAGCCTACAATAGGAGATCGTGAAATGCTGAAATCAAGTAACGGAGCTGCTGTGTTATAAACACGAGGTATAGTTTATCAAGCGAAACAACGCAATAACAAACAAAATTAAAGAACGAAAATAAACGAAAAACTGGACCATAGTTTTTCAAAGTAAATTTCATATTGATATTTATCATAGCAAAGAATACATACAAACAAGGAAATTAAAGACACATACAAATTCAACAGAATCTAATGCGCATTACATTCAAATCCTGCCGAAAACAACATCACACAGTGCATATAACTTTATTTGCACTTAAGAACAATATATTGATATTCAAATAAAGAATAGCGTAATTTGTATCAATAGTACTCCATTAAAAGGAGGCAAAACATCATTTTTAAATAAATAAGAAAGAATCTTTAGCTATCATTATTATTAATTTTCCATTTTTTTTAAAATGGTAACAGCGAACATTTGTTCATAACCATTGTTCTTGAAGTAAATTAACTCGGTAAATTAAGGAAAAATTTAAAAAGACTTTCTTGATACTTTGATGAAGCCTTTGACCTAATTAAATTGACCTAAAAATTCAATGTTATTTAATTTAACCATACGGATGTGAACAATTCCATTTTAAAAAAATATGTTTTTACTGCAAACATTTCAAATTATGTCTTTATCTTAAACATTTCAAATTAAAGTATATGTTATAAAAGAAAGCATTGAAAAGTTTGTCTTTACAGTAAAAGTTCGCAGTAAGCATATACTGTTCACATCTCCAAGTATTTCTTTACAGACAGAGGCGGTTTGAACGGCCGGCTCACCACGCTCGCACCCTGGTCCTCTCTGTAAAGATGAAGCCAAACTTTTATTGATCCTACGGAATATTGACCCTTTTTTGATGTAGGCGATTATTGGGGGGGGGGGGAGGGGTCCAATAGTCCGTAGTCCGAGTCTGTGAAACACCACAAAGAAAGTCTTTACTGTAATGTTTCAAAGTAGGTCATTACCGTAAAACACTTCAAGGTAGGTCATTACAGTAAAAAACTTCAAAGTAGGTCATTACCGTAAAACATTTCAAAGTAGGTCATGACCTAAAACACTTCAAAGTAGGTCATGACAGTAAAACACTTCAAAGCAAGTGTTTACTGCAAACATTTCATAGTAATTCTTTACTGTGTAGCGATTGGTTACATAATAAGACAATCTGAGTGTTTTCTTTGGAAAGACAACTGCACTGTATCGTACAGCTGCTCATTTGCAGGTCATTGGAAGTATGTATTCATTCAATGTAAGGTGTTTGGTCGTACAGTGGCTGACAATTCAAGGATATATATATATATATATATATATATATATATATATATATATATATATATATATATAATATGTCTGTTATTAGTAAACAGATATAGTATAGCAGCTAATTATTGAACACACAGCGAATTAATCATAATCTATTCAACGCTTTTTAATCATTCATTCGATCATTTTTAACAACAAGAAGAAACAGTTTTTGGAATATTTCTAAGCATAGAGGGCTGAGCATTCAAACTATATGCAGATGTTACCATTGGTTGAAACAGGGATTCAATTCAAACTATAATGCAGATGTTACCATTGATTGAAACAGGGATTCAATTCAAACTATATGCAGATGTTACCATTGGTTGAAACAGGGATTCAATTCAAACAATATGCAGATGTTACCATTGGTTGAAACATGGATTCAATTCAAACAATATGCAGATGTTACCATTGATTGAAACAGGGATTCAATTCAAACAATATGCAGATGTTACTATTGATTGAAACAGGGATTCAATTCAAACAATATGCAGATGTTACTATTTGTTGAAACAGGGATTCGTTAGACTCGGGTGCTATATGATGGTTTCACTAAGTGGTGTATCTAGTGATGGATTCACTAAGTGGTGTATCTAGTGATGGATTCACTAAGTGGTGTATCTAGTGATGGATTCACTAAGTGAAATTTGTTTTTACTTTTGTTGTTGTTTTTTTTTTTTTTTCATTTTAAATGTGTTCTGTTTCATAGTCATTTTCCAATTTCCTACAATGGAGTGGGATTTTATTTATGTTTCAGGATATATTTGTCTTCTGATAAAGCAGTTTTTACCATTTTGTTTAGGTTAAGTAGCCCGGCACCGTAAACATAGTGTTGAAAAATTAGGGAAGAAAGGAGCTCTTTTAAAAGTAGCGCGTTTCGTAGTGATAAAAAATGTTATTACCTGATATATATTTATTTAAGTTCTAAATACATCCCTTTCGACTCTCCCCCTCGCTATTTTATCGACCCCCCCCCGCTACTCTATCCACCCCCCGCTACTCTATCCACCCCTCGCTACTCTATCCCCCCCCCGCTACTCTATCCACCCCCCGCTACTCTATCCACCCCTCGCTACTCTATCCACCCCTCACTACTCTATCCACCCCCCACTACTCTATCCACCCCTCGCTACTCTATCCACCTTTATCTACTGCAGAAGCTTCAACGAAATGTAAACTTTCTCATATGAAAAAGAAACATAAAGGTTTGATTTTATTTGTGTTTTTTTTCTGTCCAGGAGAATTGTGTTTTTTTTTGCCTTAAAGTATTGATTTCTTCGTCAGCCCTGACGCGGGACAATTTTAACTTGATAAGGAATGGGTGTAACTGTCAGTCCATAATGATAGCTCAGTGGTGGAGGATGATCCGGATCAACTGGAAGAAATTCAAATCTTTGAATCATATTAGAGATGTAGATAAACAATTCAGTTCTCGCCAGGCCCTCGCCCGGACACGCCCTCTTCCCAATGGAGAACGGAATAAATTCTTCCGGAACTTTAACCTGCCCGTCCCGGTCTAGAAATCTTTCTGGCTTGAAACTCATGACGTCGTGTCCCCAGATTTTTTCGTCGTGCAGGACAGAGTCCAGATTTGGCGCGATGTAAGTCCCTTTCTGGATAGCGTATCCCCTGATGGTCGCATCTCTCGTGCATGTGTGCAGCACGGCGCTAGGGGCAACACTGGCCAGTCTTTGAGTTTCCAGTATGGTGGCGTTGAGGAAGTTGAGCTGCATCCTATCCTGCAAATTTGGCGACCGTTCCATTCCTACATGTTCAACTATTTCACGGAACAACCTCTTCTGGACAGATGGGAAGTTCAACATGTAAAGCAGAAACCAATGTACCGTAGTTGCTGTAGTTTCTGAGCCGGCTACGAATAGATCGAAAAGTGATCTTTTCAAATTGACGACATCCATCGTCGTATCTGCACCACTTCCCACCCGCTTGCGCCGTTCTTCTGAATACTCGAATATAAAGTTGTCCCCGGATGCGCCATTTTTACACTTCTCAATGAAGCTATCCATTACTGCGAAAAGTTCTTTCATTTCCAGTTCTATTTTTCTCAGACCGAAGACACCTCCCGGAATGTAGCGAAGAACTGGCAGACTGTTCACGAGTCCAATAAAATTTAATTGTTCAACATATCTATTCAATATAATCATCAATTTTTGAAAAAGCTTATCTGAGTAATCAAATCTTTGGCCAAATAATACAGAGCAGATGTTATTAGCGATACTCAAGTTGGTTATCGTTTTGATATCAACAGGCTGTCCATTATAATCGGCCAAATGCTGTAAATAGATCTCAACTTCCTCCTGTATTTTCTCGGCCAAAATGTTTTTCCCTAAACCGAATTTTTTCAGTATTTGTAAAGCGACAGAGCGTTGTTCTCTCCACATGTGGCCTGATGACGTAATGATCCCTCTTCGTGGATATCCGGTCACCTGGTGTGGAAATGCAGATTTTAAAAAATTTAGCACTGACTTAAAATAGGATCATTTGTATATTATACAACATGTGATTATTGGTTTTTGAGTATATGTGTTTGGGTACTAGGTTTTGAGAACATCCGTTTTACAATGAAGGGCGGTGTTCGTTAATGTGTGTTAGTTAACAAACATTTGATTTTTAATCATTGTAATGAATTGTAAAAGCAAGAGATGATGTGCAATTTTTCTTAGGAGTGACAAGAAGACAAAGGGAAATTTAAGTTCCCTTAAGCCCCTAAGGGCAGATAAAGAGTTGAATTCATCTGTTTCTATAACCTCGGCATATGAAGGGATTGTGTGGTTAGCACAACGCCCAGTCGCCTTTACTTCCCCAACTTAAAGTCAGGTACCCATTTAAAGCTGGGTGGACTTGTGGGACGACTTTGCTCCAAATTTCACCTGGAAAAATTCCATGGGCCTCACCGAGGATCGAACCCAGGACTCTCAGGTCTACAGTCGAGTATCTACACCCATTGTTGCCCCCTGGATTTAAAAAAAAAACTAAATTTACCTGGTCTAGAAAGGTATCTTATATCTTCACGCGGATGAAATAATTTACTAAACAAGTCAGGTGCCCATTTAAAGCTAGGGGGAGGAGGACCTGCAAAAATCACAAGGTTCTCACTGAGGTTCGAACCCAGGACTCTCCGGTCGACAGTCGGGCGCTCTACACTGCACGACCACTCGTCCCCTAGTCCTGAATTTTGTTGTAGAACTTTTTAATATGGAGATGGCTAATAAATATCGATAATTTTGACGCTACATAATTTATGAGCGGACTTAAAAGACTATATCCGACAATGTGCATGTCATCAAGGTAGATTATAGGTGGGAGACACTAGTACAGTAAAAACAGGAGGACACTAGTACGGTAATAACATGAGACACTAGTACAGTAAAAACAGGGGAGACACTAGTACAGTTCAAAAAGAGTCAATTGAAACAGTTAATATGAGTACATGGTCAATTAAAGAATACATTTAAAGAAGTTTATCAGAGTAAATTGCAAAAGCTAATGACACTGACATTAACAAAAAAAATGCATGTGATGACATGGACATTAACATAACCACTAGTGATGACATTAACATAGCAGTTTATGGCATGCACCTTTAAATAAAGTTAGTTGTTAACTTTGGACAGTACAATAAAATATGTATGTATTTTTACTCTCACCAAATTATAAAGAGTTCACTATTATGTGTATATGTACAGGTAACCCTGCATCTACCAATACATACAATCGATCTAATTGTGTTCTCTTCGAATACATGTCAAGGGTGATCACTGTCAATCAGTAATAAGCCATGGCACATAGTTGGGGCAGTGCCGAACCAAGGGTTTTGGGGGCCCCGGTAGGGCTTGGCCTCTTTGGTGGCCCCTGCATTTTGACATTCGACACCATGACATGGGATTAAGTACTTAATATTTAATGTAAAAAAATGTTTTTCGGACCCCCCTTCAATCGGGGGCTAGGGGGGGGACTTTCGAATTTGGACCCTCTCTCCCTCCACCTTAAGTTGGGGGTGGCATTTACTCCAATTCCCCCCCCCCTCTTAACCTTCTTCCCACTATTCCCCCCTACTCGGACGCTACTCTAAGCAAACTAGTCTAACATTAAAATAAAAATCTGTGCCTACATCGTCCACCACCATGGATGGCCTGTCCGAGAATTCGTCGCCTCGTTTCACCAAGGTCTCTTGAATGAGTTCATAGCCGTTGAGTACAACGATGACCTTTGGCCCCATGTAAAGACTGTAAATTAAATATGAATTACTTATTCGAATAGATAGAAAAAAAAAATACAGCTGATCATTATTGTAGGCATATATATATATATATATATATATATATATATATATATATACATACTAAAAATCTACATTAGATTGGGCAATTAAAATAAAAGCACTCTAACTAGCCAGTAGCCTGCAGCTTTGTGGGCTATTAAATGCATCAATTTCATTACCGCGAGTCACTAAATCTAGTCCTGTGTACCATTTATATAAAAAAAAGTAAAGTTCCCTTAAACCCTGAGGGCTCATCGGGGCAGATAAAGTGTTGAATTCATCTGTTTCTATAACCTCGGCATATGAAGGGATTGTGTGGTTAGCACAACGCCCAGTCGCCTTTACTTCTCCCAACTTACTTGTCAGTCATTCATATATGTGTGTTATTATGGGTGTGTATGTTTGAATTAAAAAAAATTAATATTAATTAATAATTAGTTAAATTCATATTCTTTTATCCCTTAAGAACAACACTGCTTTTGCATACTTTCCTCTGCGGGGCCAAACCACCTTTTTTTGCGAGCTAGTAATGACCCGCGGACGATCGTTTGCCGACCCGTGTGTTGGGTCTTACAACATGTATAACTATAACATTTGTAAACAAAAAAATGTATGAAAAAATACACAAACAGATAACGAAGCAGCTAATCTGACGTTTATAATAAGATAAAGAATGTTTATCAAGCTTTGACAACCATCTACAGAGGCGGAAATAACCAAGGGCTTGGTGTTAAAACGGCGAAGTCAGAATCCCCCCGGGCGCCTCTATCTCTAGATAAACAACGGACTAAATGCTGAGCAGAAAAACAAAAGGAAGTAATTTATCTACAATATATATTTATATACTAGATTCATTTATATATGCACAGTTTAAATCAAATATTTCCATATTTGGTTGTTGAATAGCCACAGAAGCTCTAGAAACTAGTCGAGTAAAATGCAGAATCTACCTATAAATATCGCCACACTGTTCACGCCATTTCTTAAACAGTGACCTTTGGTCAGATGTCATGGCGAACATGTGACCGAAAATGGGCAGCGGTCTGTCAGGACACGGTGGGTAGCGTCGGCCAGGTTGATGTAAGAAGAAATGAAGAAAAACAATCATGGACAAAAGTAACAGAACAACACAGAGTACGAGAATGTCCATTTCGCTGCTGCAGAAAAGAAGTGTGGTCTCTGTGTAGTCAGATATCCTTCTGTTTTAACTGTTTATTGAATGCTGTTTGGCTGTTGCTTGGATGCTGTTAGGCTGCTACCTGACCGTGATTAGAACAAGTAAAAAAAGCTAACAAATAAAAGTAATGGCGAGGTATAATCAACATGCTGTTCTAAACGAAATTCAAATGTTGCTGTGTATATCTGCATAACATTTCCCGTACCCCTTGATGTACGCGTACCACAGGTTGAGAACTACGCGATTAGTGGATCGTAATACTTTTTTATACACCCCCTCCCCGGGCCACCAAATATGATATTATTTATTAGTTATGAATATTGTCATGGCAAATGTTCAGGCAAATGTCTCAGGGAAAAAAATATTTGGTTAATTCTGTGAATTTACTTTATAAACATAAGACTAGCGTCTACATCTCTAGACTGGTGTCTATGTTACTAGAGAATATCAAGGTACCTATAATCATAACTCTTAGTCCGGCCATTTTGTCAAGTAAAAGATCCTGGCCCCCCTGGATTTAAAGAAAAAAACTAAGCTCACCTACCTCTGATGTAGAAAAGTATCTTATATCTTCACGCGGATGAAATAATTTACTAAACAAGCTACACTAGTATTTTAAATTATAGCACTTTAAATAAACTACCTCCGTCTTTTACAATGTTAATCACAATCAACAAACATGTTTAACTTCTAAATATAAAAAAAAATAACAGTGATACATCTAGATGATATAAACAGTGTTCCACTTTCACTGATACACCATTGCTAACATACGTAGTACTTCTTAAGGCTGCAGTAAACAATGCTACACATGGAAGTTCTTTACGTCTTCACCGTTCCGATACAATAAAATAAACTCTTTGGATTATCGTTATATACATTCTTTATGTTATTAAATATCTTATGTACGTACATTTATTTTTAACTGATTATAATAATAATAATAATAATAATGCTTACAAAAATAATGATTAAAAAAAAACATCGTTATTTAGATGAAGTGTTGAGGTTCTAAGATATGGTTCACTCCATTCCGTTTCGTACTAAAAGATCAAAACAGGACATATAAATAATATCAAAATCACGCAGTGTTGCTCCACCCCCATGGTCATTCTTGTCTAGTGTCAGTGCTGTAGAACTAAAAGACTGAAACTTGTGTAAACATGTTTGAAAAGGTCAATGTGGTGTATGTGTGAAGTCCCCGTTAGGATGAGATGAAATCTTTTGGATCCTATTAGTCACTAATGGGACGGGTTTTTTTTTTTTAAGCTGCCCTTCTTTCATCTTTTATCATAGCCGATGGTGCAATTGCCATGGAGGCACCACGGGAGATATAGCGGCGACTTAAGTCTGTGACCTGAAATTATCTGTGGTCCTCACCGGAGATCGAACAAGTGACCGTCAGGTCGACAGTCGAGCGCTTTACCACACGACCATTCGGCCCCTAATAAGCTTACTAGAAACACCAGTGCCAAGGGATCTCAAATTATTTTTTGTACTCAGACACTTGAATAACTTTTGGCTTCAAAGCGACGCTTTGTGTGGCCACAAACGTATAGAATCTATACGCAGTGTTTACAGTGTTGTTGTTTGTAAATATTTACAGCGTTTAACGCGAAAGAAGTTCCGCCATTACTTTCTTTGTGTGTCGTTGAATTATAGCAAGTTAACGAACAAGTGAAATAAGAGCCACAACTTACGTAAAAATATCACCGCACTGCTCCAGCCATTTCTGGAAGTGTCCTTTGGTCAGATGCTATGGCCAACATGTGCCCGAAAATGGGCAGAGGTCTGGATGGACATGGAGGGTAGCGCAGACCTGGTCGATGTAAGAAGTAGTGAAGGAGTGCAAGCAGGGACAAAGTCAATTATACCATGTAGAATACGAGGCTTTCCATTTCACAGCAATCGAACAACAGTTTAGGGTCCTAAGTTGTCAGTTATCTTGCTGCTCGGCGGCTGTACAAATGGCTGTTTGGTGAGTTTTGATGGTGAGTAGCTTTTCCGCTGCTGTGGTGGCTCTGTTTGATTCCGACACAGTAAAAATTAATGCACATTGCCAGACAAAATAGACTTACACATGAGTTACGGCTGAGTGACATAATCGATGCTACGCATGGCTGCACTTTAAGCTGGCACAGTTCCCATACAAATCGTTAACTCACATCTTTTGTCAACAAAGATCTTTGACTTTGAAAACTGTTCTAAAATTAACAGAGAACACTGTTTCCCAATGTGAGGCTCTGGTCTCATTAGGAAGGGAGGATGAGGTGGGGGGGGGGGCTTTGATGGATTAGGGGTGTTTTGAAAATGTCAGTTTAGGATCATAATTTTTTTTAAAGCTATTTTCTGGGTTTTGTTTACCGTAAATTCAGCTGGAGATTTCTTTTTGTAAGTATTTATTCTTAAAAATGTATCATTCTTCCTACTTCCTATCATTAGGCCAGAACAGTTCAATATATAATCAAGGCATTGCCCCTCCCCCCCCACTACCCCGCCCACCCCTCTCCCAGCTAAGGGAAAATCCATTTCACATCTGATGTCATAGCGGATCAGACGAGTTGTTTTGACTTAGGGCCCCATGAAGCACTAAGCAGCGGCCCTGGTCTAAGATTCATTCTCGTAAACTACTTGCAATCAACGCGAGTGGCCATGTCTTGGAACTCGACTCTAAACTTGCAATCAACGCGAGTGACCATGTCTTGGAACTCGACTGTAAGCTTGCAATCAACGCGAGTGGCCATGTCTTGGAACTCGACTCTAAACTTGCAATCAACGCGAGTGACCATGTCTAGGAACTCGACTCTAAACTTGCAATCAACGCGAGTGACCATCTCTTGGAACTCGACTCTAAGCTTGCAATCAACGCTAGTGACCATGTCTTGGAACTCGACTCTAAACTTGCAATCGACGACAGTGACCATTTCTTGGAACTCGTCTAGTTTAGTGATTTTTCAGAAAGGCTTCGGTGGGGCACGACACGCACAAGGTTGGGAAACACTGACAGAGACGCTTTCTTTCTCATGATCGAGTTGTGTGTAGAACTAGGTCAGTGTGTGTAGAACTAGGTCAGTGTCTGTTAAATATATGTCATACGATACAAGCGTAACGGGTTAACCGCGATTAAATCTTGTCGAGTTGCTGAATATATAATTTATTGTTTTTGCTCTACCGCATGAGAGGTTTACCTGCACCAGGGAAAGTCAATCTGTTTGGTTTTATTCTCATGACCCCTTTAAAACATATTTTTCCCCTTCATGGACAAAAGACAAATTTAGAATTACTGAGATAAGTTTTAGTTTTGTATTTCGAATTCCTCGAAACTATACATTAGTATTAATTAGGAATTAGCCAAAAACAACAAACTATATTCTTCTCAGAATCACTGTCCTACCAGTCATATTAAACTACCCGGGTAAATCATCTCTGTCTATATATATATATATAAATAAATGTCGTGAGCTAATTAAAATGTGTGTATCTGCCAAGCCAGAATTCCCGTTATTTAATAAGATGTAATCTATACAAGAAGTGTTCTCAAAGGTGTAATCACTGTGGAAAACGAGTTTCTCGCAAAGACACGTTACCAGAATGTTGGTCTAGAAAACAGGATTGTATATCTGTTAATTTAAATAACTTCAGTGTTACATCTTTGTGGTCTAAAATAAGGCCAGAAGGTTATAATTTCTTTTTACCCAGGTTGGGGAATTTTGGTAATTTACATACAACAATACATTCCACGAGGTGTCAATGGGTGCAGTTGATGCAGACCCCACCCAAATCTAAAAGAAAGAAGTCAACGAACTTTTTTTTTAACAAAGAGATAAATCGCTGAACTTCAATAAAGTCACTGGATTTTAATGGGTATATAAACCAACCAATCAAAGAAAAGGGGACCTTAAAGCCGTATCATAAGTAGATTATAAAGGAGTCATTCAATTGAGCGGAATTTTAATAGGATTATATTTCTGTTTTCGCTTAACCTTGATATGTAATAAACATTGTCATTATCATCACGGAAACCAAAGTGCCTTTGTTATCAATATTTAGTGTACTGTGTGTGAAGAAGTCTTTATATAAATATACTTATAATAAAATGAAAGAGGATGCGCCACTTATAAATAATCATAAGCTCACAATATACAGACAAAACCTATACAGAGTTAACTGGACACTAACTATGTAGGCAGCGGTGACGAGAGGGGGCAGGGAGTGGCTAATGCCCAGGGGCCCGGCGAGTTTTAGGGGCAAGGACTGAGCTTTCCAATCAACTTTTGAAAATATTATTATCAGAACGGGGGGCCCTTGACAGCCCTCTCTAGGGGCCCGAAATTTCTGTCGGTGGGCCTGTATGTAGGTGGCGTGTAGTTGATCTTAGCTTTGTACGCAGGGACGACTGAACATTTTTATTTCTAGCTAATTGGAAATAAACTACCGTATTTATTACATAGTATGGCAAGATAAGCTTGGGGGCCGTCCATAAAGTATGTCACGCTATTTTTGACGATTTTTGACCCCCCCTCCCCCCTGTCACAAAGTGTCACAAATTTCGGGACCCCCCCCCCTAAAGTACGTCACACTTTCGACATTTTTTTTTATTAAGAACTAATTAAAATTTAATCGAAAACTTAAATCGCACTTCACTATTAAACTGCCTTAAAATAAAAATATTAAAAGAACTATCAGATTATTAAATGAGTTTAATAGTAGAATAACTAATTGTCAATAGTTGTATCAGTTATTCTTTGAAACAGTAACTCAATCAATTGAATTTGAAAAAAAAATTGCAAAAATTAGATTGACAATTATATAATAAACATCATTTATCTGCTACCTATTCATTTACAATGGGTGAGGTGAACTTTGAGATAATCTTTCGATTATGCATTCTATTGACACAGGATAAGAAGTAGATTAGCGAAACTTGACCTCAACCAGTGATTAAATAATAAAAATGGAAACAAAACAATGTGACTAAAAAAAGGAATAGATTGACAAATTATGTGATCAGCTCTTGTGCTATATTGAATATGTATAGTGGACCTGTGAATTATGTTTAATTAAAAAAAAAATTCACTAGACATCATCCATCCATAGTGAAGTGAAGTGTTCATCCATAGTTAAGACTGACATAAATCTTTCCCCATCATCGTTTGCTGGAAGGATAGTTGCAGACAGATCAACTTCATCCTCATCTAGCCACTCAACATTCTCTGAATGTGCATTTTCCATTCTGCCAATAATTGCCATGAGTTCTCTTTGCCTTCTAGCAGCGATTCTCAAAGGACGAATGCGTTTTATCTGAGTTGATTCTGGAAAATTTGGGGTTGGCACATTCTCCTAGGAGACGGGTGGTCGAGTGGTATAGAGCGCTCGACTGTCGAGCGGAGGGTCCCGGGTTGGAATCTCAGTGAGAACCTTAGGACTTTTTCAGGTCCTGGTGAAATTTCCCACGTCCACCCAGCTTTAAATGGGTACCTGACTTTATGTTGGGGGAGTAAAGGCGGCTGGAAATTGTACAAACCACACAATCCCTTCATATGCCTAGGTTATAGAAACAGATGAATTCTACACTTCATCTGCCCCGATGGCCCTTTAGGGCTAAGGAAACTTTACTTTTTTACATTCTGCTGCGCCAGAGCTCTGTGTTATCCTTTATGTTTCTTCAACATTGTTTATGAGGCAAAGTATAAGTGACACACTTTGCAAATTCGATCATGTATGCTGGTCTGCAAAGATGGACAATAAAGATCATATGGTTGCACTTTAAAAACTCCTGTTGGTCTTGGCATAATGTCATCAAATTTGAGAGTTTGTGCCACAAACAAACAATGAAGGAAATGTATGTGCATCTGCATCTGCTCTTTCTGAAGCTCTGAGTGCATCAGTTGTTTGGTTGATTGGGATTGGATTTGGAGGAGGAAATACTCTCGAAGGTGAAACGTTGAAAAATGAGCTCCGTACTTTGTCGCAACATTTTATGTCCTGACATTTCACAATTTGAGTGAAGTATTGGCTGGTGAGAACATGATGGTCAAACAATTTTTATCCTTCGACATCAGTCCTGCTGCATCCAATTCAGATTTCTCAGATTTCAGCTAAAGTTTCACCTGCAAACTTGAAGTTTGTTCTTTCCAAATGCTCATTTATTGTTCTGCCCTGCGAATCAAAGTGAATGCCATAATGTTCATTTGGCAATATGACACCAGACAGTTCGCTGCGAAATGGAGCCATTCGATGTTCCACGCGATTATAAGCACTTCTTCCTGGTGCGCTGGTTGCAAGAAATAAGGCATCAATATTATTTTAACGAAGTGATGGATTCCAAATTTCTTTATCAGTGATATAATTATGCAGCAGACAACAAAGAAATAATAACACTTCCGTAAGGCTACTGATAAAACAAGGCTTTGCAACAGTTCGTTCGCGGTCCTAACTAGCATGAGGAATTGTGAACAACACGTTGAAAAGATATGGATTTCATGCTATTTTGACATAAAACTAATTCAAGTGTTTCACAATTTTTTTTTTAAATTATTTTTAAAACTATTAAGTTTTACTAAAAAAATAAAAAAATTAAATTAGAAATAAAATTAAAAATATATTAAAATGTGACGTCACACTTGGCCTGACCCCTCCCCCCCCTGTCACAAACTGTCACACTTTCTTATACCCCCTCCCCCCCCCCCTTGGAGCGTGACGTACTTTATGGACGGCCCCTTGTGTACAAGCAATTATCTCACTTTAAAAAATGGAAATGTTAAAAAAAAGATTTAATATTACTATTTTTTACTAACAGTAGTGTACAAAACGTTGAGGCGAAAAATCAAGGCTGCCCTTAGGCCATTGTAATCTATGCGGCTGCAACGGGCTCCGTACTTTCATAGGCCCCGCGCAAATTCTAGGTGTAAATTATTAAATTAAACCATTGTAACTTATAATAATATATAGGTCAGCGTGTTTATTCTGTTTTAATGTTTTTACAGTGTTTTTTTAATCTATTAAGACTTTGTTTTAAGTAACTGTGGAACATATTTGACGTGTTACTAATACAGGAATTCATTATCATTACCTAGGAAAGAAGATTCAAAGCGAACTCATTACTGTAGTAGCCGATGCTGTTGTGAATGCTATCAAGAATGCAAAGTATTTTTCAGAGATATTTGATTGTACTCCAGACATTAGTCACAGAGAGCACACACCGACAGGGCGGCCCAATGACATTTATTGGGTTACACCCTTTCTTGAGGTGGCAGTTGTACACATGGTCTTTATGAAGCAGACTCTTGTGACGGGTGGTCGACACCTGTCAACCTAAGTACTCAGGTTCGAACCTCGGTTCAAGTCTTTATAAGAGTTCACGAGATCTACCCAGCTTTTAATGGCTACTTCACATGTGATGGGGACGTAAAGGCGGCGGACCAATGTGCTAGCCAAACAGTCCATGAACATTCTATGTTTACAGAAACAGATGAATTCTACACTCATGTGCCCCGAAAAAGCCAATAAGATTTAAGGGATCCTGGAGTACAGTTATTAAACATTGAAATCGGGAAAACTTGATAAATATCAGATAATGTAAATTAATAAATGATTTTTTTACCATGGGTGTGTGTGGGGCGGGATGAATGAGATGCACCCCCTCCCCCTACTTCCTACTAAATCACTCATAGATGTCATAGATGTACTGGGAACTAAAATCGGTTATCGCGTTTGTCATATATCGTTCAATGCAGTAATTCAAGTAGTTTATTTTGTGTTTAGTCTGTGTATGTGTGTCTGTGTCTGTTCCAGTGTGGGTGTTTGTGTTCTGTAGTAAACGACTTTAGTGGAATGAATTTTATACAGGTCTATAGTCTGCGTTTCGTTATCAAAAAAAAAATGTGTCTACGGCAGACGATATTGCTTACCCGCAGACCTTGACCCACAAGCCTAATTCTAATTTTTTCTCTGGGTGGTCTATTTACTGTCCAAAATCTGGCACCCACGTGACCCCCTCCTCTTTTTCAGTTGTACACACCCGCCCCCCCCCCCCCCTTTCCCCATGTCACAGTTCTTTTTTATTGATCTGCTTAAGCAACTATAAAAATAATAAATAACCTTCTGCTGGATCGATTACAAATTGGTACAAATTGCACGCAGTAAACAGAACTTTTATCTTATAATTGAGGGTGGGGGTGGGGGCTAGGCAGACTAAGAGATATTTGCACACAAACAAAGTTCCATGCCACGGCTCTGAAGGCTGGTTATTTAACAGAAAATATGTTGCACACTCTAACGACTTTAGATGAATAATTGGGTGCTTTCTAATGCGATTACCTGACACAGAAAATGTTACCTGACACAGAAAAGGTGCTGCACTGCTGCCCTTATTTGTTGTGGAAGTACACAAAAGCTGCGATATAATGACAAGATAACACCTGCACAATATTGCCTGGTCTCATTGGTTGTCCCTAGTCCTACTTTGGATCTTTTATCTCACCAAGCACAAGGTCATGCGCAATATTATTATTTTGTGTAAAAATTTTGTTATCTGAACGGTAATGAAAGATAGGGTTAGGTAAGCAGTTGCAAGTCTAATATACTTTCTCGCGAACACGCTCGCAAACACACATTTAAAATAAAAACTTTAAAAATGCGTTGCTTATATATAATATATATATCAGGCCTGAAGAGATATTTATAACTATTGTTCTTACGTGGCCAGCCCCGTAGCCAAGGTGGGGCATTGCGGCGCTCCCCCCCCGCATAAAAAGAAGAAAAAGAGGAAAAATAAAGTAAAAGTAAAGGTGCCCCCTTGCTGGGTATTGGTGCCTCTGCTTATTTTGACTATTACGGGCCTGCCCTAGGCAAAGGTACATTCTGTGTCCAAGGTAAAGGACGTTACGGGGTTATATAGACAAAAACGCTCCCAAGACCCCTGATCACATATCTTGGGCTGCTAAAATATTTGAAAACTGGTTCTTCCCCCCCCCCCCATAATTAATAAAATAAAACATACATAAATTATTAAGTCATTTTATTCCAGGGGGCCGTAAAAAATTGTTCCATTTATTATTTAAAATTTGTATTGTGTTTCTGCAGAATATATAGGATCAAGAAAGGAAATTGGCTGTCCTTAAGAACGACTCTTTTATAGCATCAATTGTTCATTAAAAAACCCATTCACATGAGAGTATTAACAGGTTGACCATTAGTGCTATACTTCCCATCGCGTAACTAAGGAAAACAATGGCTAAGAATACAGTTTACTGTTAAATATTTATAAACATAAAGCGGTCAATGGTTCGGTGCATAAATCTTTCGTCACATATGAATTAGTCTCTCTCTCTCTCTTTCTCTCCCCCTCCCCCCACACTCAATTTTTAAACCTCTTATTTAATAGGATTGCTTCAATAGACCGGTATAACAACACTAGTAGCACATTGGACTACCCAAAGCATCTAAAAACAAAAAAAGCACACCTAACAACAACACAGATCTAGGCAGAACAACCTGTTATCATTTCGAGTACCATTTAAGATAAACAAACTTGTTGATAAATCTATTTTCGACTGGGTATACCTTCCACAGACTGAGAGTGTAATTTTAGGAACATGTGACCAAGGTAAACCTGATTTTATTTTGTTGTTTCAGGTCCTGTTTACACACCAGTATTACTTTAAAAAAATAAAACCTATGCAAACCAGAGACACTTGTTTAAGACGTTAGTGTAATCAATCGCAGTGGCGTAATTAGGTAGGGGGAGAAGGGGGTCCATATTTGAAAGTCCTCCTGGACCCAGATTGAAGGGGCCCCAAAGCAGTGCCCGAATTTTTTTACATTTTACAATATTAAATATGATGCCGCCGCCATGCAATCGTGCTATTCACGTTGTTATGTACATTAGTGACACTGTTACATGTATTTCACACAGATTAAGGATTTCAAAATTAGCATATCAACATCTGTGTGTAAACTGGTAAAAAGTTTGCTAAAAACTGTCAATACATCATCATGATTCACCAGAAAGCTTCCTACAGGAGAAACTAGCAACCGATCTTGGTTCCTCTTCTCCCACACATGGAATGTCTGTTTTGTTTTGTATGTATAATGTTTTCTGGGGCATCAGAAAAAACAACATCTAAAGTGCATTGATCAAACCTGGAGTTGGACTCACCAAATGGAAAAAAAAAACCCTCAGAGACTGAAAGAATATAAAGAAGGAGTTCACCACAGACAAAGTTTTTTCGAAGTGGAAGTTAGAAGAAGAAAGGCTTAAAGCAGAACCAGCTTAGATGTCACATATGCTTCATGTGCGAATTAAAAAAAATTCAGCAGTATTGGAGAAACATTCTGAAGCAAGCAGCGGCAGCTGTCAAGTACTTATCAAAAACCAACTCAAGCTTACGTGGCCACAAAAACTGGATTCTCCCAGTCCTGGGAACTTCCTAGACACTTGAAATTTTTTTGAGAATTTGATGAAGTTACCGGAACGAAACACCACTTAAATAGAATTGAATCAAGCAGAAACGTCTCTAGATATAAATCCAAAGGTAACATTTCTGAAGTGTGATCAGAGCGACATTTTTGTGATATAGGCAAGGACAGAAATGCCGCCTTCTTTAGTTTCATTTTTCTAAGAAAACTCTATAAATGCTATTTATTTTGAAGTAAATCCAATTATGAAAATAAAAATAGTGTTTTCTGTTTATTTAAGAAGCGTAATTTGACGTTTAATTAAGATTTAAAATAAGACGCGTAAAAAGGGTTTATTTGCATGCAATAGAAGGGTACATTTATCTTAAAGCGATGTGATACACACCATTTTTGCAGCCCCTCTCTTTCCTTCCCCCTCCCTCCTTCTTTTCCTCCCCTTCCCCTCTCTCTTTATCTCTCCCTTCCTCCCTTCTATCTCCCTCCCTACTCCCCCCCTTCCTTTCTTTCCTTCCCTCCCTTTCTCCCCTCCCTCTCTCTCCACCGCCTACCTCCTTCTCTCCCTCCCCTGCCCCCTCCTTCCCTCTCCCTCCCTGCCCCACCTCTCTTTATCTCTCCCCCCTCCCTCTCTCTGTACAATTAAACGTCAGTCATGCCTTCTAAATAAACAGAAAACCTTATTTTAATCCCCGGCCAAAGCCGGGTAATTGCAGCATGAAAAAAAAACAACAATATTTTATTTTTTTTTTCCGTCCCTAACCCTTTCTTCTCCGTCACTTGGTGCGCGAATACAGGGGATTCCCTGTGCATTGATACAATTTGAATGCAATAACATTTAAAACACCCGCAAAATACTAAAAATAATTAATTACAATTAAACTACCCATTGAGATAATAACAATGTTAATAATGTCACAGAAACATTTTAATTAACGTATTTCGGCTTATTAAAGTGCACCTTTAATTTTAATCTTTCCGAATACATAAAACGATAGGTAACAGATAAGGAATTATTGATTTACCATGTTTACAATTGGAGTTTCCGGGAGTTACCCCTCTTTTTAAAAATGTATCATAGGGAAATGACGTCACAGAGGAATTTTTTATCTATGGCGCCGTCGAGATTACTTTTAATATAGTAAAATACTAAAATAATTAATTACAATTAAACTACCCATCGAGATGAAACGAAACATGTCCTATAACCTTTCCCATGTAATTATGTGTGTAACAAATTTCACGTTATTTGGTTTTCTGATCTTGAGTTATAAGGGAACAGACAGACAACAAATGCGTCTTATAAGTATAAATATATATATATATATATATATATATACTTACAAGTACCCGGCTTGCCCGCTTAAAATAAGGTTTTCTGTTTACCTTCTGTTTTCTTCTCCCCTACCCCCTCTCTTCCCTCTCTCTCCCTCCCTCCCTCCCCCTCCCTCTCTCACCCTCTCCCTTCTCTCTCCGTCCCTCTCCTCTCTCCCTCCTTCTCTCCCCCCCCGTCCATCCTCCTCCTTCCCTCTTTCTCCCTCCCTGCCCCTCTTCTCTTTATCTCTTCCCTCCCATTTCTCCCCTCTCTCTCCCTCTTTTCCTCCCTCCCTCCCCTTTCACCTCTCTCTCCCTCCCCCTCTTCCTCCCTCCCTCATTCCCTCTCTCTCTCCCTCCCTGCCCCCCCTCACTCTTATCTCTCTGCCTCCCTCTCCCACCCCATCTCTCTCCCTCCCCCTACTCTCTCTCCCTTTCCCTGCCTCCCACCCCTTTTCTCCCCCCTCTCTCCCCTCCTCCCTCCTACCCCTCCCCTCTCCCCCTGCGCTGCTCCTCTCTCTCTTTATCTCTCTCTCCCTCCCCTCTCTCTCTATATATATATATATATACTTATTATTATGGCTTCACACTTCTTCTGAAATCCTTCTTCATTCCTTTATCTTCCTCAAACTGTACAAATCAGAGAGCCTGAAAAACATCAACAATTCTTCGCATCACAAAGGCACAATACAGCACCAGCGCGCAAGTTCTATTCGATCATCGGGAAAATTACGTCACAGAGGAATTTTATTTATGGCGCCGTCGAGATTACTTTAATATAGTAAAATACTAAAAAATAAAAAAAATAATTACAATTAAACTACCCATCGAGATGAAACGAAACCTGTCCGATAACCTTCCCATGTAATTATGTTTATGTGTAACAAATTTCACGTTATTTGTTTGTCTGGATCTTGAGTTATAAGGACAGACAGACAGACAGACAACAAATGCGTCTTATAAGTATAAGATATATATATATATATATATATATATATATATATATATATATATATATATATATAGTTTTATTACTGGTCTTCATTCTTCATAACAAATTTTTTTAAAATTTGGCAACTTTATAAAAGTTAAAGAGTGTTAAGTATACGTGGTGTATATTAGGTGTTTTTTTTTTGCTACGTTAAGAAAGTGAATAAAAAATTAAAAAAATAAAATGTCATGTTTATTAAGCATTAAAAAGATTGAAAAAAATTCAAGAAAAATATGCTTTTCTAGCTTTAGCAGAGGCAAACTCTTCAATTACTTCGGTCAGATCCAAATCTTCTGCAATCGTTTTCTCTATAGATATAGTAGCTAAACCAACTAAACGATCCTGAGACATGGTGGAACGAAGATATGTTTTTATGAGTTTGAGCTTCGAAAAGCTTCTCTCTGCACTCACTGTTATCGGAGTGTAAGCGAAAATTCGCAATGCCACGCACGCATTCCAAAAAAGAGCAACCATTACCCATTCCACATAGATAGTCTAATATAACTCTAGGCAACCACGCCCATTCCACATAGATAGTCTAATATAACTCTAGGCAACCAAGCCCATTCCACACAGATAGTCTAATATAACTCTAGCAACCAAGCCCATTCCACACAGATAGTCAAATATAATCCTAGGCAACCAAGCCCATTCCACATATATAGTCTAATATAACTCTAGGGCTTGATTTTTCTGTAATTCTTCTTGATAAAGCAAATAATTCATCGCACAGTTCTGTTGCATTCATGTCTGCTGAATCTTCGTTTTCAGATGTTAAAGCTAATTGAAGGTCCATGCAATCTTTGAAAACCTCTCTCTTTATCATATTTCTCCAGTTTTTTAATGTCATACAAAAAAATCCAAATAAATCGCTCTGAGATATTAACTGCATAAATCGATCATTAACTGACTGAATGGCGGTATCGAGTATCTGGTTAAAAAAAATTACTCTGAAATTCATTTCTGGCTCGAGAATAGGATCGTCTTGAATTTCATAGTCAAATTGTCTCTTTCTTAGTCGAGATCTTACTTGTATTTCCGTAGGGAATTAGCACTCACTACCAAATTCTTCAGCCAAAGATTTAGCTGTTGTAATTGCTTTGGCATCATCTTCATCTGTTCTATAATTCTGGAGCACAGTTTTGTTGCTTAAAGTAAAGTTCCCTTTAACTTAACGGGTTAATGGGCAGATGAAGGTAGAATTCATCTGTTTTTGTAACTCGGCATATGAAGGGATTGTGTGGTTAGCACAACGCCCAGCCGCCTTTACTCCCCCAACTTAAAGTCAGGTACCCATTTAAACTGGTGGACTTTGGGACTTTCACCAGGACCTGAAAAGTCCTAAGGTTCTCACTGAGATTCGAACCCGGGGCCTGGTCGACAGTCGAGCGCTCTACACCGCACGACCAATTCGTCACATAGTTTTAGTTGCAATCAATTGTTGAATTGTTTTCTTTAAATCAAGATTTTTTCTTGAAATGTTTTGCTAGTTATATTGATCTCAAATAAAACATACAAAATCACTAATGAACAAATAAACTTGAAATCGATCATTTTTTGTGCAATTCCCTTAGTCTTTGTTAATTTTTATATTTTTTATTTTATTTTATTTTGCTGGAATTTTCAGCTCCTTGAAATAATGCCGCTCTAGGCAGCTGCCTATATCGCCTATACCTAAAGCCAGTACTGACTGTGATAATCACTCTCTCAACCTGGCAGCTCTTCCTTCTGCTGAGATAGATCCAGAAATTGTCACCTTTTTTTTGGTACATGAATTGTTAAACTTTTTTCCATTCATGCTTTCTGCAAAATGATGAGAATCGGAGGAAACTGATCACCCAAACCATTGAAAGAGAAAAAGAAGGCAGTGAATGCTATGGATTTCCTGTAAGAAAAACAACCAGAAAAAAGAAAAAAGACTTGATGAAGTTGAGTTCTGATGTAGGACTGTCCATATAGAACTGAAATTCAAACGTGTTGCGACAGAAGTAAAGGACAGACTTCATATGGAGATGAAGTACAGATTCCAAAGGCTGGGAAACCATGGGGACACCTTTGGGTTTTTCTGAACCAGACACCTGATGGAGTCTATGGATGATGACACACTGATGAAAAATTGTGTTACTTTTTTCCTTGTTTGTTTGATGAATCGCTTGTTCAATGATATCATTGATGCACGAGCACTTTTCATCAACAATCGACTCTCGGTCGAATTTCGTTAAAACTATTTCATTCCTCATATCACTTTTCCCACGTGACCCCTAGCCAATCAATTATAATATCTGTTTCTGTCAAATCAGGGGTGGGAGCCTAGATGGGGTGGGGGAGAAGTACGTCATACCGACAAAGAATGGAGTAACTGGACATCCATCCCTTTGTCGGCAGTTGACCAGGGCCGAGTGGTCAGGGAGAATCCCGCGAGGAATGTAACGTGTTTCTGTCAACCGCTGCCCTGTTCACCGAGAAAGTTATTCTTCCCCGTTCCGCCGACCACCTGCGAGGTGACGCAATTACGGGGGTGGGGTAAAAAGGGTGGAGAACTTGAGAACGGGAACGTATATTACTATACATGGTATAATATACGTCTTAATGTTATTAATACTATTAAGTCAAGGGTTGGGATAAAGGGGATGGTTTCGACAGATTAGTCACAACCCGCGACACCCCCCCGAAAAATATTTCTTCGCCCCCCCCTGATCCAACATTCCTGGCTACGGGCCCGCCTAGGGTACGCCGAATCGCCTGGGGACGGCTCTGCATAGGGTGAAATATTGGGTCATAACGCAATATGATTTAAAAAAACGTGGAAAAAATATAGCTAGCTTCTTTTTTTATTTACTTTTGTTATCAGTTAAATAACCAAGCTGTCATAGTTGGTTTTTGTGTATATTAGTAGTATGTAAAGTTTATATATTTTGAGGTACTTCATCTCTTGGTAGCTGTAAATATGTTTGTCTCTTCAGAGCGTATGTTTTTACCAACTTGACTTGAGCGTGTATATAAATATATTTAAAGACGAACTACATGTAAAAAGCACTGAGCAAACTTCTACGAATACTATTTTACATATATTTATTTTCATATGAAGGAACTTTTACTTTCTATTGTACAATAAGATTGATGTGATAAAATATATTCTTACACTAACAAGGTCTCAGTCTGTCCTCTCCATTATCGTCTGCTCTAATAATTACTTAATATTTTTTCACTTCCGCTAAACTAAGTGGCCAGATAATTTAAACCATCTCTGTGCCAAATAACATTACTCTAGCCTAACTGATTATAACACAAGCATTTAGTTATTATTTCATACATCCACCCACAAGGGCTACTAGCCAAACTTTGGGCACCTGATAATCTACATCATTAGCGGCCCTAATGGTTTATCCTTTTATAGCTGATTCTGTGTGTTCGTGCGAGTCTGTTAGAGAAGACGCCACTGACTTGTGTTTGGGATGCACCCTTGAGGTAGCACTGCATTCTTCCAATTCTACTTTTCGCTCTTATCAACATAATTACCTACTTACTTTCTTACAAATATCTTCCCGCCAACGTACTTTTCTTAGTTACCGACCTACCTTCCTGTCTGATACATCCATCTGTCAATCTGTATATCTATTTTTTAGTCGGAATACTAATATTTCTATATGTCTATATTCTAGGGTGCCGGCAACTTGCATTACTTTTTCCTACTATAATTCCATCCATCCATCCATCCATTTTGTAAACAGCTGCCGCAAAAAAAAAACAAACAAACAAACAAAAAAACTTCCTTCAGATCAGAGTGGCCAAAGAAAGGTCAGCACCCCCTCTTACACCGGTCATTTTACATTATGTCTTTCACAAGTTAATACATAAATAAGTTTAGATTTATCCTTTATACATCTACCCCACAAGTTTTGAAATGAAAAATAAAATAAAATAAATAATGAGTACAAATGCACTTGTAAACAAAAGTAAATCAATGTTACCTTTTGACGTCCAACCATAGATACTGTGTTGAACTTGAACCTGCCAATAAGTTACTTCTTGATTGTAAAATATTAGCATACACATATTTCACCCGAAAAAGTCACTATTTTGAACTTTATGGTTTGTTCTCTTTCGTTTTCATTATAAAAGTTCACTTATCAATATCATTTTAAGAATATATCAACCAGCTGAAAGTAACATAATAAATATAACCAACTTATTTAAATTTAACTATGTACTATAAAGGTTTTGTTTAGTTTTTTTGTTTTTCCCTATGATTAATAGACATATGATCAACCAGGAAGCAACGAGACTTAACAGGAATTCCCTAACTAACATCATTAGTATATTGCTGAGAAATGAAGTCGTGGTTTTGAATGTTAGGCAGCTAAAAAAGGGTATTCCCATAAACTCGCGCCAGGGGCACAATACCTTTTAGCCCTCCCCCTCCATTCGAAAACCATATAATATTATATGTAAAATATACCATTTAGCATCCATTCTGACAATCAGCAGTACACACACCTTGCTGATCTCGTTAAATTCAGGCATGTCCGCCGCTCTATAAGCATGGCAGACATGCATCAACCAAAAGAGCTGGTGTGTCAGGCACACGACACCTTATCATGATGGCTGGCGTGTCAGGCACACGACACCTTATCATGATGGCTGGTGTGTCAGGCACACGACACCTATCATCATGGCAGTGGCGGCGCATACAAAAATATACTCATTAATTTTCTTAAATGAATAACAGTGCTGACATAATTGACATACAAATCTTCACATCCCTCCCATATCAACAACTGTCTTAACTTTTTTTCAGACTCTCCCCACCCCCTTTCCCAGTTGCTGACATAATTAATGGACGTACTCCAACTCGGACGCCTCTAATATAAAAAACACTTAATAACTAAAGACAGGGAATCTGTGACATGGGATTGTGTTTCACCCTTGTGGCATCCCTGTAAAACGATTACTACGTATTGACAACAATTGAAGATATATGATTTAATTGAATATATACATAAATGATAAACTTGATATTAATTTATAATTAATCAGTTGAAGCATACGAGCTTATGTTTCAGTGTGATAGGGATCAATGCATAGGCGCTATATATATATATATATTCTGCTTAGTTTGTCCCTATACCATATTTCAAACACTTTATCTAATCTCTCAACAATATTACACCCCCCCCCCAATCAATCAATAAGACTTTATAATGCAAAACAGTTTATACTATTAAATGATACTGACCTAGATTGCTTAATTGGATTACTTAACAAATCTATTTATGAAAAAAACAACAACAAAGTAACACAAATAAAACCCGATTAATTTAAAATAAAACGCCTTTTTTCCAATTTACAGTAAACACATTTTTTTTCCTTGTGCTCTTTTAGAATTCGTAACCTACTTAACAGCCAATGAGATTTTGAATTTCCTGTGGGTGTTGTCCCGCGTCCTTGACAATATTAAAATATACTATCGCTTTTTTCTTACAAAAGAAGAAAAAAACGCACGTAATAATACGATTAACTTTTGTACTGCTCTATTTATTGTTAAAAGCTTGATTAATTTTAGAAAAATTTGCTAATTGCATTAAACACTCTACAACTAATGATGCAATTTTGTTGACATTACACAAGTGCCGTAGTGTAGAGATTTAGTGCTTTATTCATTGTCCTACTTAATCATATGTTACAGTAACGTAACAATACACTACTTAACCAAATAAATATGGTGTCATAAATATTTATATCTTATGCAGCTGTTAAAATTATTTTATTATCCTACCCAATGGACAATTAAAACATTTTAATATGAATAAGACTTTCTTTTTTAATAAATAAAAATTGAAATATGAGTTTCATACAAAATACATTTTAAACAATCCAACGTGACCTAAAGCAAATTTATTTTAAGAGTCGTGTCCCTTTAGTCCCTTAGAAGGATTTGTGGAAGAAAAAATTGAAGAATTTTTGACCGAATTAACTTATAAATTATGTTATGCAAAGTGTTTACAAACTTTTCATTTGCTAAATTATTTAAAAATTAATTGAATATTGTGCGTTTTGATGCCAGCTTTGAATAAGCTATGCTTTCAATACAACATTAAAAAAGTAAGTATTCGATGTACCGACAAAGATAAAAAAAAAGGCCTCTGACAGTACCGGGCACCATAACTTTGCCGATATTTTTGTTGTATTTTATCTAAAATAGAAATGACCGTATTACTAAAGTTATGATATAGACGCCTTAGACGGTAATAATAAATTGCGCTTTATACATTAAACTTTCAGCTATTATGTTTGAAACTTTGTTAAAGACAAATGTAACAGTAACCGTTATATATTTTGATGATTAAGTTAAATAATAATGACCCATACTGTCTCCATGGGCTGCCCTTTGTTCATTTAAATTTTTAAAAAATCAAAATTTAGCCACTATTTAGTGAAAAAAGCTCCCTTTGGTCTGATTTACTTGTATTTATGTAAATCATTAGTATATGACAGTCAGACATAACCCCATGGCATATCTAACTGTATTAAGTTATAAAAGGTCTCTTTTCCTTAAAAAAAGCATTGTTTATCTATCAGCTGTAGGGAACTACATTTTAAAGTAATGATTTAAAATTGTAGATGTTTTAAAGTAGGCCTAAATGACAAATAATAGCATAATCTCTGACACATTTAGCCTTTAAAAGCTGTAAATAGGGCTACCATGATTGATTGCTTTGTGCGTGTGGAGGCTCTCAGCAGTTATTGGACAATTTGTTTTTAAATAAAAGATTATGCCACAGACATTACTTCCTGCCCAATCTGCTTTTGTGTGTTTGTGAGGGTGGGGAAGGGTGGGGCATATGCATTGAAGACTATGAGGGCCCTTCTTAACTCCTATCCTTTCAGTTTTGTAGAAATACGTACATAAAAACAAATTTCACAATCATCAGGGCTTGGGAGCACCTGGAAAGTATTCAGGTTGCCTCCCCTTCATGGTGACCCTGAACAGTGCAGAATGTTAGCCATGGTTTTAATTTTCAAAATTTATGCTCATCTTAGATCTTTACTTTGTAGTTCATCAAAATCAGCACTTGGCAATAATTTTGTCAGTAGTGAAGTGACTCAGTGAAGTTGTGAGCTGATTGGTGTTGTCAAGATGACTGGTTCATATCCTTCAGCACCAGTTAAAATGTCTTCTTTGTACACTTCATGGCCATTAGTGCGCAGAGGGGGGGCAGGGCAAATGCCATCAGGCCCGAAATTTCTGTCGGTGAGCCTGATGGCCATTACAGCCTTTGCTAGTGTTTATGTAGACAGGACTCACAAAATATCTTGGTAATGTTTACCTGTTTGATAGCTGGTTAGAGATGACACCTTATCCTTAAAGCAACTCAGGAAGCTTTTGAGGTTCTCAAATGCATAACATTTCTTAAGTTTTAAATTTCAAATGGTTTCATGGCCAAAGTTTACTGTAATGAATTATTTTCATTCACTGTAATGCATTTTCAAAACATGTATGTTTCTAACAAAGAAATAACGAAATGAAGATTAATTTTTTTAGAAATATTTATTTTTGAAAATTATTCTTTGATTTTTTTGTTTTGATTGTCCAGTGAAATGTAGAGAACCTTGATTGAAGGCTGTAAACAGATTAATTGAAGCCATCAATTGTAAAAAGAAATAAAATGCAGACCTTCAGGAGAGAATGTACTTACCTCATTGCTTCACACAGTTTTAGCATATCTCTCATAGCCACAGTTTTCTGGAGCCCTGCAAGTACGTTAGTTTCTACTAAATTGTTGATTTTCTCTAAATTTAAAAAAAAATTTTTTTTTTAGAAAATAATTACATTCTTTTCAGAATTTATCTGTAATACAAAAATCCCTTTTTGTCTGTCACACTTCCTGTGTCTGGGTGAGAGTAAATCCAAATTCGAATTCCCCATGGGACCCAGCTTGAGGGGAGCACCAACAATTTTTTTTTCACTAAATATTTAATACATTATCTCATGTCATGGTGCCGAATGTCAAAATGCAGGGGCCCCAAAGAGGCCAAGCCCCCCGGGCTCCCAAATCCAAAGGTTTGGCCCTGCTGGTTTGTTTTTTTAAAATTAATTCTCAGTACGATATATTGTACTATGCTAAAATGTGTATAACAGTATATAAACCACCTGTTAAACATGAAGCGTACGCTTAACTTGCAGGCACTCACTCAGGTCTCTCTCTTTTTTTTTTAAATACGTCACATTGAATACATAAAAAATAAAATGAAGAACTGTTTAAAAAGATATCCTTAAAATATTACGAATGAATTAAGACTTATCAGTGATAAGGTGTTGTGTGCGCAAATTATGTATAGTTAAATGTTAGGTTCAGAGTTTAATCAAGCCGTGGGTTTTTTTTTTTGTTAAGATTGTGTACCCATAATGAGGGCTTTCTTTGGTATTAACTATATAACATATGAACTTTATTTGATGTATTATTAATTAATTGACCCTATACTTAAATGTATTATGGCTACAATAATCTGTTCTTGTCCTCTAGGGACACTTTGAGTACATAGATATGCCATATTTTGTTTATTGACTGATTGTAAACGCGCCAAATATATATATATATTTATCACCATTTTCAACTCCAACTGCGTCTACTAGCCGTCTGGGTACCGGGCCTTTGTTTACTAGCATATTTAAATAATACAATAATACATTGAAGTATGCATGAATACAGCTAATGAGACATAAATTAAGATGTATATGTTTAAAATTTTATCAACAAAACATTCCCTAAATTCACAGATCTAACTTTAAGCAAATAAAAGTTAAGGAAAAAATTAAAAGCATAAAAATATATTCTCATAACTCTCACAATCCTTAAAAAGTGCATGTGATTTCATAGGCATTGTACTTATATAATTTAAAAAGTGCATGTGATTTCATATGCATTGTACTTATATAATTTAAAAAAGTGCATGTGATTTCATAGGCATTGTACTTATATAATTTAAAAAGTGCATGTGATTTCATAGGCATTGTACTTATATAATTTAAACATGAAAGTCTGCAATACATTCACTTATTTTTAGAGATTATATTTTATTTAATATGGGCAAAAGAAATATAAAATACAGTTTTTTTTATAATATATCAGCAAATAAAATAGTTAACTACAAAAGTAGTAAAGAAAAGTAAAAACCAGCTGCCAGTTCATTTTCCACCCATAATAATCAAAAGAGGTTATCAATGAAAAATTTATCTAATGCTCAGCAATATTTATTAGTCCCAAAAATATTTTGAAGCTAACAATTATTGTAGATTGCTGTTAAGATTCACTTTATAAAATTTCTTTTTAAGGTGGTATATGTAAGACTGAAGAGTTTAGGAGCATTTACTACAGACAAATACCATTACATATCTCCAGGATTCGGACAAAGATCAGGCAATATAAGGTATGAAGCTTTTTGTAACATATTCTTTTATGGTTACATACAAAAGACTATTATTTTTAATTTGGCTCCAACAATGAGCCTCATATTCATCTTTTACCTGAACAAAAATCTTGTATCCCCTTAATCAGGGCCATCTTAAGGTTTTGTGCGCCTAGCCAGCAACAAAATTTCGCTTCCCCCCTTTAAAAAACGAAGAATAATTTATTTTTTAATCAGTACATTATACATACAGCCTATAGATTTGCTGTAGTAATCATGTTTGTATATAGCTAACAGCAGGGTAACAAAAAGATTAGAAAACACAAAACTCAAAAATGACAATTTTTCTATTCTCATATAAGCTTAAAAAAGTTTTAAAACAAAAATTAAAAACTAAAGGTTGTTTAAAATTATTAAAACATTTATTTACCAAAAGTAAAAAATTACAATAAAAATGATCTACACTACAGAATTGGTATTTTTCTTGCTTTCTGTTTGGCTTAGTCATCAATAATGCCATCAAACTGCAAACTTTCCGCAATATCATTTTCAATGCATAATAGGGATAGTGCGCTATACACTTGGGCCATTGCTTGTTCTAAGTTCATTCTTCACATGTTTTAAAACAGAAAATGACCGTTAACCTGTTACATTTGTGGCTTGAAGAACAATTGTTCTTAAAACTCCATCAGCCTGAGCTATTATTCAGGATTTCCTTATTCCTTATATAATGTGGATTAATAATTTTAATAATTTTCCAATCTTCTTTTTATTTCCCTTCTCTAATTGATTAAAAGTAAAGTATTGGTAAAATTGAGTGAAAAAAAATAAAATAAAATTAACAGCTAAATAAATGTTAGTCACTTTACAAAGAGATTTTATAAGTCACAGTGTTTTAATGGAGCTATTCATATTCCAAGTTTTTCATTTATCACAATATTATAATAAGAAAGATGAGGGTTATCGGATTATTTGGATAATTTTAATTTTTGTAATGATGTTTTTACAAACACTATGAGTACTCATGGGTTATTATTAAAACACTTGAGTACTCATGGGTTATTATTAAAACACTTGAATACTCATGGGTTATTATTAAAACACTTTGAGTACTCATGGGTTATTATTAAAACACTTTGAGTACTCATGGGTTATTATTAAAACACTATGAGTACTCATGGGTTACTTTTTTGAAAATAATTTCAATCACTTTTTTTTGCAGTTGTAAAGTTTTGTTCATAGCTGCTCATGATTTAGACATTGTGAATGTGACAATACTAGAATCAAACCTGGAACCAAGAGGGAATTACAATGCTTGCAGAGAAAAAGTAACATTTTATGATGGTTGGTACTAGAATTCTTTTGACTTGTGAAGTTTGTCTTACTGTCTGTAAGGGTGATAAAAATTTAAGCTGCATACAGGTTTTTTTTAAATAGTAAATGTTCTGATTTGTTTAGTTGTAGGTTGTAGTTTATAGAACATCATTATCTTACATTTGATTACAAGTGTGAGGTAACTCAGTTATAGTAAACTAGTTGCAAGTACCCGGCTTGCCTCGGTTTAAAATAAGATTTTCTGTTTACATTCTGTTTTCTCCCCTACCCCCTCTCCCCTTCCTCTCTCTCTCCCTCCCTCCCTCCCTCCCCTCTCTCTCCCTTCCTCCTCCCTTTCTCCCTCCCTCTCCCTCCCTCTCCCATCTCTCCGTCCCTCTCCCATCTCCCTCCCCCCTCCCCCTCCCCTTCTCCCCCCGTCCCATCCTCCCCCCTCCCTCTCTCCTTCCCCCTCTCTCCCTCCCTTCTTCTCCCTAACTCCTCTCTCCTCCTTTCTCCCTCCCTCCCCCTTTCCACCCTCTCGCCCTCCCCCTCTCTCTCCCCTTCCTCCCTCCCTACCCCCTCCTCCCTCTCCCTCTCTCCCCTCTCCCCCTCCTTCTCTCCCCCCTTCCTCCTTCCCTCTCTCCTCCCTGCCCCCTCTCTCTTTTATCTCTTCCTCCCATTTCTCCCATCCTTTTCTCCCTCTCTCCTTCCCTCCCCTCTCTCTCCCTCCCCCTCCCTAACCCCTCTCCCTCCCTCTCTCCTTCTCCTCTCTCCCTCCCTCCCTCCCCCTCTCCACCTCTCTCTCCCTCCCCCTCTCTCCCTCCCCCTCTCTCCCCTTCCTCCTCTCTCATTCCCCCTCTCTCTCCCTCCCTTTCTCTCTCCCTCCCTTTCTCTCTCCCTCCCTTCTCTCTCCCTCTCCTCCCTGCTCCCTCTCCCATCTCCCTTCTCCCCCTCCTTCTTTCCCCCTGTCCACCCGCCCCTCCCTCCCTCTCTCCCCCTCCCTCCCCTTTCCTCTTTCTCCCCCTGCCCCCCCTCTCTCTCTGCCTCCCTCCCTCTCTCTCTCTCTCTTTCCCTCCCTCCCTCTCTCTCTCTTTCTCTCTCTATATATATATATATATATATATATACTTATTATTATGGCTTCATTCCTTTACCTTCCTCAAACTGTACAAATCAGGGAGCATGAAAAAACAACAACAATTCTTTTGCAGCACAAAAAAAAGACACGATACAGCACCAGCGCGCAAGTTCTATTCGGATCATCAGGAAAATGACGTCACAGAAGAATTTTATTTATGGCGCTTGAGATTACCTTAATATAGTAAAATACTAAAAAATTTAATTACAATTAAATTACCCATCGAGATGAAACGAAACCTCTCCTATAACCTTCCCCATGTAATTATGTATGTGTAACAAATTTCACGCTATTTAGTTGTCTGGATCTAGAGTTATAAGGGAACAGACAGACAGACAGACAGCAAATTGCCATAAGTATAGATGTTCTGATTTGTTTATAGTTGTATTAGGAAGTTTATAGAACATCATTATCTTACATTTGATTACAAGTGTGGGGTGGCTCAGTTATATGGCTACAAGGATGCTGTTAATTTATGAAAGGACACTATATGCCTTCAATCCCACTTGGCTTTTTGTTTCAATTCCAGGTTACTCACTGAGCACACATTCCATGATGTTTTTTTTATCATCATTGTACCTGTACAATAAAATACTAAAATTTCATCAGATGATCAGTATTAAACAAAAAAAGTGATAAACATTTATTGCTTTTTTAATGCTTTACATATAATAATATTGACCAAGATATCTTATGTTGCTATTAAAAAGTGTATGTACATAACATTAAGTTGAGATGTCTTATTTTCGTAAGCTTTAAAATTAGTTTCACTTTCTGTGTGAATGTGCATGTGACTGGGTTTGTCCGAATAATGCCTTCACCAATTTTTTGGACCTTTTCTTATTTAGTGAGAAGGTTCAAAGTTGCAACACTTGTATATTCTACAATACAAAATTTTAATCATTGCAAGTCCTTGAATAACATCTTGTAGAATTATGAACCAGATTACTTTTTAGTTATGTTTAAAATGGGAAAAATTTCATGTCAAAATAAATATGATGCATAGCACCTTTTTTTAGTCTTATATAAACTTGCCAAATTAATTAACTTCTATTACAGTCAGGGGCGCTGAGAGCCAACACGGGCCCCAGGGGCAGGACATCATTGCGGGCCCCTTAATAAACAATGAATCGTGAAAAAATTGACATGGTCGAGCGTCGGGGCCCGCTTACAGATGCGGGCCCCTGGCAATGACCCCGCCTGCCCCCTCCTCTCGGCGTGCCTGATTACAGTGTACAGTATGCGATAGAAAGTTTAATTCTTTCAAAATTAAAAAGTATAAATAAAAAAATAAATAAGTAAAAAAAATGACTAAAATTAAAAAACTTGGTTGATTACGATATATTGAGCTAAATATGTCTTTACATTAGCAGATAAGTAATAATAAATAAATAAATAATTTTACATCTGGGTGGGCACCCATGCTGATATTTTTATTACTGATAATTTATATAAATATTTGTAAGGTGGAAGGGAATTATTTATTTCCCTGTTTCGTGCATTTTTATTTATTTTTTATTTTAGCATGCTTTGTGAAAAGTAATAAACAATTAAAATTTGTTTCAGATCCACTTGGTGCTATATTAGATAATCTTCTACTTGTTAGGAAACTTTCATAAGTTAGAAATCATACACATTCAATTTTTGTTGTAAAATAAATAACCGCCCACAGGAATAAAAATTCAGCTTTTAGGTACTGGTCATGTGGTGCAACTAAATGTGACCATAGATTTTTTAAAATAAGCTAGAGGGTTACTTGACTAAACACAGAAGTGAATAGAATTCTTTATGATGGACAAATGCTCAGTATCATTTTCATGAATTTTTAATAATACTGAATCAGCCTTGTATTTTTATTTAAACATACATAAATATTTAATACAATAAACCTGAAATGGTGAGCTAATTCTGGTTTATCTGATGAAAGGGTTTTGTTTATGACGGTTTCTAGCTAAATTTAAAGCTTATATGTTTCTTTTATTACGAAATGGTATATTTGAAAGTACAATTATAAAAGGCAAAACTCTGATTTTCAAGGGCTTTTTACCTTGTAGGGTCAAGTACAGTGGATCCTATGTTAGAGAATTCTGCAGGCAAGGAAACACCAACATATGAGAGTACAGGGAACACAATCCTTATGACATTTAACATTCACAGCAACAAGTCCAGAGTATTCAAAGGATTCAAACTGCAATACTTCAGCCTAGACAGTGAGTTGGATACAGAAATAGAAATCTTACAAAGTTTTTTTTTAACTTTTTCTTTCTTAAGATCAATTTTATGATAAATTATCAAACTGTATTCTTCCATTTAACTGTTAGTTTTAAATCAAAGGGGAAAAAAGCTGTTCTGTATTTTGCTGGAAACTTTATTTTTAAGTTTATGGTCCATATTTAGGTTCAACTTCATTATTTTGGTTTAACAAATAATTTCTATTTTCTATTTTGCAGCCTCTTTCATTTTTTATTCTTCAACCATTTTAAATCTTGATAAAACAATTATTTTACTTGGTCACATTTTTGTCTACCTTGAATTATTTTAAGTAAGAGTTAATCATGATTAAAAATAATAAATTAAAATTGCTTTAATCTAACCTATATCATCAATTTCAGAAGTTAGAGGTTTTGAGGCTTACAAATCTTCCAAGTCAATAAGTAAGTTGTAATATATAAATTAGTCATGGGACTAAAATTTTTACTACAGCCCATATAAGACTCTGGCTTGCTTTAAGAACTCTCCTCCACTTTTACTGATCCTAGGTAGTCTTCCACTCTCCTACTCCCATACATTTGCTAAGTTGAGCATTACTGGAGATAAGTTGCAGAAAACAATTACATTTATATACAAATATCACATAAACTATTGTTTATATTAAACATAGTTTCTTCTTCTTGAAAGATGATTAGCCTGAATTGCCTGTAAACTTTTGCTATATTTTTCGGCTTTTGCAGATTTTAAACTACATGTATTTCTCAACCCACTTTCCAACAAATAAAGGTAAAATATTTTAATTTCCAGACTAAAGGTTCAAAACGAAATAATTTTTGCCAATATCATGAGAACAAACAAGATGGACCTTGTAAAATAATGTAAATTGAATGGCCATGACGTGTCATGTAAACACCGCACTTAGGGTTGTTTTTTTTGGCTTAAAGACCAAAATATTCAAATAAATCTTTATATTCCTTTCTTTATAACCTATATCCAAGAGACGTTAAAACTTTTTTGCAATGAACTCAAAATGTTAGTTTCAAAATTTTCCATGTTTTGAGCATGAAGAGTTGCCTTTTTTAAAATCTCTAATTGTTATAAATAAATGAAACAATTACATGTCAGGCTTGTTTTATACTTTTAAAGAAAATTGAATATAAATTGCACCAAAAACAAAACAACCAAGTTTTTTAATTCCTTTTATTCAGCTTGATTAATAATGACTGACATTAAAAAGTATAATTCAACTAAGTTTTGGCAGTAAAATGATATGAGAACTGCTATAATGGAGATAGTGCTTATTACTATATTCTAGGGAGCGACCGATATGTCTTTTTACCGATAGTCCGATACCGATATTTTTCCCAGCATTTTTGTAATCATACAGATACCGATATTTTTTTAATCAACAACAATGCCAAACACCGTGTTTTTCTTGTGCTACAGCTAATGACGTATGTCAACCCATGCTCACCCCTTCTCTGTCATATTTCGTAACACTTCGCCCACACGTGTCTTGTTCCCCCCCCCCAACTTCCCATCCCATTCAAGGTCATACATTAGAATTAAAAAATGTCAATCCTATTGTTTCAAGGTCATATCGCTGATGCAATTTTTGTGGACTTGACGATTTCTGTGTTCGGGTTTTTTTTTTTCCTTTTTTTTTAAATCTTGTCTGATCTGGTTATAGAATCGACATTTACGAATTTTTTTTTCTGCAACTCTATTGTGAAAAAAAAAAACAATGTATCGGCAATCAAATAATGGCCGGTCCGATAGTTAACCCATAGTGCCAGTCGCTCCTACAAAATCGGTCGATCCGATATTAACCGATAGGTGCCACATCGGTCCGATACCGATCCGATTATCGGTCGCCTCCTACTATATTCTGCTCTGGAAATAGAAATATCACATTTAATTTGTTGTATTAAGTCAAAGCAGTGTTATACTCATCAGTGTAACACTAGAGTCAGAGCAGTGTTAGTGGGACGTGATGGCCGAGGGTGTAGATACTTGACTGTCGACCTGAGAGTCCTGTGTTCGATCCTCGGTGAGGCCCATGGAATTTTTCCTGGTGAAATGTGGCAAAGTCATCCAACAAGTCCACCCAGCTTTAAATGGGTACCTGACTTAAAGTTGGGGAAGTAAAGCGGCTGGGCGTCGTCCTAACCACACAATACCTTCATATGCCAAGGTTACTGAAACAGGTGAATTCTACACTGCATCTGCCCTGATGGCCCGTTAGGGCTAAGAAGGGAACTTTACTTACTTACTACTTACAGAGCAGTGTTAGACTCATCAGTGTAACACTAGAGTCAGAGCAGTGTTAGACTCCATCAGTGTAACACTAGAGTCAGAGCATTGTTAGACTCATCAGTGTAACACTAGAGTCAGAGCAGTATTTCATTTCATTATGTCATCATAGAGTAAAATAAAAAAATTTATAAGATTTAGAGAACCACCCCATTAGTCATTATTGAGATGATCTTTATTCAAATTATCCTTTAATGTTGCTGAGTATTCATTTTTCTGGTTCCAATAAACTTATAATAATTTAATATTACTGGATGACATTGTAGATGTGGTTGTAGATGTGGTTGTAGATGTGGTTGTAGATGTGGTTGACAAACAAAAATAATGAGCCAACACAACCAGAGTTCCCAAATAACTACAAGTTTTAATAATGCAGACCTTTGTTGATTACAATACTAATGTTGACCAGACCTTTGTTGATTACAATACTAATGTTGACCAGACCTTTGTTGATTACAATACTAATGTTGACCAGACCTTTGTTGATTACAATACCAATGTTGACCAGACCTTGTTGATTACAATACTAATGTTGACCAGACCTTGTTGATTACAATACTAATGTTGACCAGACCTTTGTTGATTACAATACTAATGTTGACCAGACCTTTGTTGATTACAATACTAATGTTGACCAGACCTTTGTTGATTACAATACTAATGTTGACCAGACCTTTGTTGATTACAATACTAATGTTGACCAGACCTTTGTTGATTACAATACTAATGTTGACCAGACCTTTGTTGATTACAATACTAATATTGACCAGACCTTTGTTGATTACAATAATAATATTGACTAGATGGACTCAGGAGGAGTAACTCTGCTGTGTATCATATCTCAGACTCTTACTGAGTCTCAAGATTAAATAATCAATACAATACTAAAACATTTTTGTTGGTTGTTATTAGATACAGCATTATAGCCCATTGCACACCATACAAATGACTCATACACATAGCAGCAATAAACTATATCCAGCTGTTAATAATCATGCCATAATGCAACTGACTAGACTGAGTGGTATAAACCATATCATGTAATTCATTATGACCCTACAAGTACATAGAGATAACTGTACATTTTACTGTATGGTATTCTCTGTCATAAGCTTAAATGTGTTGCCAAGCCTCAATTTACATACTATTTATACTTCTTTTCCTTTTTTCCCATTTTAGAATCAAATAAAGCTCATACAGTAGGTTGTGCTAAAATAGGAATTAGCGATTTCATTCATATTTTTATCAATTTATTTATTCCATTTATTCATACTTGATATTTATTTTTATTACATAAAGAGCTTAGGAATTTCATGAATTCACATTGTATTGTTTGCTTTCCTGCATTGAGTATTATATTAAAATTCTGGCATTTTTTCTGTATTTTATTTTCACAATTTGTTCCAGGTGTTGGCGCCATCATTGGCATTGTGGTCCCAGCTGTGATACTTAACTGTATTATATTTATTTTTGTGTACAGACGATGTAAATATTGCCATAGGGTGTTTCCCTTCTTCACATCTTTGACTGCATTTATGAAAATATATCCTAATCCTTATAGAAGATTGTTTTATGAAAGATAGTAAAGAAAAATAAAGGTCATTGGGGCAGATGAAGTGTATAGTTCATCAGTTTTTGTAACCTCCGCATATAAAGTGATTGTGTGCTTAGCACAATGCCCAACCGCCTTTACTTCCCCAATTTAAGTCAGTTAATATTACTGGATGACATTGTAGATATGGTTGACAAACACAAAATATAAGGGTGGACTTGTGAACTTAACAACTTGCACTCTGACCTGAAAAATTTCTTGTTCTCACCGAGGATCGAACCCAAGACTCTCAAGTCGACAGCCGAGCATCTACACTACTCGGCCACCAGTCCCGCAATAAAAGATAGTGCATATGTTTTGTTAAAGGTGAATATAGATGACATCTACAATCATGTGATAAAATTGGGACATTTGTAGTGCTGCAATGAAATTTCTTGGACTTTAAAGCTACTTTAGTTAATCTCTATCTATTTCTGCTAGAGGTGAAATGATTCAAAATAATCCATTTTAGTGCAGATTTCTTTTTTCTCCTGATTACACAGGTTTATAAACTAATAGCAAAAATAAACAGGAAAAATTTTTAAATGTGCTAACTGTTGTTACTGAGAGTTCAAAGAGACAGGGAGAGCTGTTGTCATACACTTAAATGCTTTGTGAACTTAAGAACCTGTCAATGTATCAACCTAAGAGGGCTAAGTTTATTTCTTGATAAAAGTATCTCTCATCTCTACAGTTAGCTTATAGAGTTTAATGTGAGCCATTATTAAGAAGTTTTTTGTAGTGCCCTTTTTCTTCCCCTCTCTTGTGCAATGACTATGGAAGCACCAAAGACATTGGTAGGTGACTGCGTGTATCAGGTTATGAACCCACAAGCTACAGCATGCTGATCAGGTTCACAACCGAAGCTCCACCAAGTCACCCTGACTAGAGTTGATAGAAATTAATCTTGGAAGGTTTTTTTTTCCCCATATCTACACATTAAAGATTTTCTTAGAATTCACCTTATGTTTGCACTAATCATTGAAGTGTTATACACCCTCTTAATCATTGAAGTGTTATACACCCTCTTTAATCATTGAAGTGTTCTACACCCTTTAATCATTGAAGCATTATACACCCTCTTTTTAATCAATTATTACTGAAGTGTTATACACCCTTTTAATCATTGAAGTGTTATACACCCTCTTTAATCAATTATTACTGAAGTGTTATACACCCTCTTTAATCAATTATTACTGTTCATTATTTTAAATTGTTGATATATGTAGCTTTTTCTTTTACTGTTGATAAATCAGTTAAATTTTTTTTATTAATCAACATCTTTTTTGTGTGTATGTACTTCTGCAGGCAAGACCAAATGTTGATAATGATATCTCAAGGTCAGCTGATTTGGGGGTAACCACAATGAATTTGCTTGACCAGACAGATCAGATGGTTGCTGCTCATAAGCAGAAGGTCAGCAACGGGCATCACAAGCTTGAAAAGTCATCTAATGGTTCTGAGCTGCAGATTGTTCCCAATGGACATAAGACACTAGGTGCGGCATCCCGCTGGAGATTTGAAGCACGGTGAACAGCCTCACCCACCACTGCACATTAATACTTACATCATCCACGAGGATGGGTGCTCAGGGTACAGTTCTGAATGGGGAGGACACAGGGTTTGTTAACGATTGCCCAGGCGTGAGCATCACTACATTCAATATTAACAGCTCACTGCTTTCTCAGGATCCATCAGGGGTGTTCTACTGGCAGCATTGATGAAGATGGCGTGCTGCATCCACCAGGAGACCAGTGTTATTCCTTGCATCCCGTGGCTCCAGCTCCCACAATGATTTCTTCCATACACAGCCAAAATCACCTTTCTCAGCTGCAGGAAGAGGACAGGAGATCTCGGCGAGCCTTCATAGCCGACGCCTCCCCCACCTGCGGGAGGGATTCACCCAGCAGTGGTCGTGGCTCCCCATTCAAACAGGGTGAACAGCTCAACCATTATTCAGGGGGCTCTCTTGAAGTATCCAGGGTTTGTTGAACTTGAAGGTCAGACGTTGACTCATTACGGGACGCATAGATGGTCATGGTAGCAACAGTGATGCTCCACCATATCCAGGGCTTTCAACTAACGCAGAGACAATGCTAGTAATGAGGAAGCAACCTTGTTGTCTCCGCTCATCTTATGAGGATGCAGCCACAGGGAAGTACTCGCCATTGTTTTTGAAAAAAATAACCCACTGTATCTTGAAGGTTTGGCAGAATTTTTTTTATTGAATGTTACATTTTTTTGTATAGATGAGTGTGATTTACTTCTGAAAGTAGCATATTAAAATATTGTAAAAGGAACAATGAAACAATGTTTGAAACTATAGTTCATTCAACAACAGACTTGTTTTTTTCCATTGAGTATTGGCAAGAATATAAAAAAGAAATATTTTCCTGAAAAAAAAAAATTTCAAATATCAAGCAGTAGAGTAAAAAAAGAATTAGTTTTTTCTTGTTAATATAAGAGGTTTTATTTTGGACAATTTTTTTTATCTGATGAACACTTAGAATATGTTCATTTTTTCCAACTAATTCTGTTGGTTGAAAATTTTATAGCAACATTTTCTTTCATTAATTTGACATTATCTGGTCAAGAGTACATTGGTGAAAAATTGCATTCATCAAAGGCTGGGACTTGCCTATAATTTTTGGGTTTTTTTTACCCTGTTGTAAACATTACTTGAATGACCCTCTCAATGTCATTCCACAATATTAATTTCACACCAGTACACAATGCTCTACCAAATACACCAATATTAATTTCACACCAGTACACTGCATGCCGAAATAAAAAATTAAATAGTATACAGCAAGTACTGTTTAAGTTTCCTAAAAATACGCCATGGGTGAAAATGTAGCCGGGAATCCCCCAACTGTCCATGAGAAGAGAAACGAGAGAAGTTATTTTGATTTTCTAAAATGGAATTAAATCGATTAAATCATTTCTCATCGCCCACAAGTTCAGTGTGCCCGTGAAACAATCCTGACTTCGTAGGGAACTGGGCTGACAGTTACGCCGACTATGTACTTCATCGGTGGAGGGTGGTCTGGATCAACTGGAAGAAATTCAAATTTTTGAATCATGTTGGCCAGATAAAGAAATAATTCAGTTTTGGCCATACTCTCACCGAGACACGCCCTCCTCCCCACAGAAAATGGAATAAGTTCATCGTGATTTTTTAACTGTCCATCGTGGTCAATAAATCTTTCTGGTCTGAAGCTCATGGCGTCATGTCCCCAGATTTTTTCATCGTACAGGGCAGAGTCAAGATTGGAGCATGATGAAAGAACCTTTAGGGATGGTGTACCCTCCTGACGGTCACATCTCTTGGACAGGTGTGGGGGAATGCAAGAGGCACCAAACTGGCAAGTCTTTGTGTTTCCAAGATGGCGGCATTTAAGTAGGTCAACTTTGATCATGTCTTGTATTGTAGGTGATTGGTCAGTTCCAAAGTGTTCATTGATTTCATCGAAAATCTTGTTCCTGGACATTTGGATGGTTCAACATGTACAAAACAAAGAAATAAACAGTTGTAGATGTTGTCTCTGTCCCCGCAAAGAACAAGTCAAAGATAATTTTTTTTTCAGTTCTTGTCATTCATAGTTGTTTCGCCATTTTCCGCGCGTTTTTTCTGTTCTTCTTTGTATTGAGAAATAAAATTGGCACTCGAGTTTCCGCCAACACAAGTTTGGTCAATGAAGACCTGAAAAAGCTCATATAATTTGTCTATCTTTTTCTCCATTTGCTTTAGTCCAAATAAATTTCCCGGCAGGTGGCGCAACATGGGAATGAAATTGACGACTCCGGATGTGCTAAACTCAACCAATAATTCGTTCATATAAGTTATCAATTTTTGAAAAGGCCACATCCGTGTATTCGAATCTGTGGCCGAACAAGATTGAAGACATGATATTTGCTGTACTCGTGCTAGTCATGATTTTAATATCTGTTGGCTTTCCATTATAACTGGCCAGAAGACGCAGATAATGAGTTTGACTTCTTCTTGTATTCTCTCGGCTAAAATATTTCGACCCAATCCAAAATCGCGGAGAATGTGTAGGCTGACAGAACGTTGTTCTTTCCAGACATGTCCAGAGCTGCAAACCACGCCTAATCCTGGCATTTCCGATACCTATTAAATACATTTTTATAAATATATGTATTATAAGTTATTGTAATTTTATAAGTCAGTAATATTTCAAATTGTACGACATAAATAAACTGAGTACATTTTACTCACAAAGTCACCAACGTTAAATGGTCTGTCCGAGAAGTCCTCCCCTCTCTTCATTAAAGTTTCTTTGATCAGGTCGTAGCCGTTGAGTATCACCATCATCTTGGGGCCCATGTGAAGACTGAGAAACCAATAAAAACACAATACATTCTTAGAGAAGAATCTACAATTATTGTTGGGTACATTTTTAATACAGCTATATTTGCCTTCTTTACTGATGCTTGTGCATTAGGCTTTTATTTAACTTTTTAACTATTAAAACACTGTGAATTGTATTTTTTTTTTAATTCAATCATGTACTAAATTACCAAATATTTGCAATACAAAAAAAATCAGGAACATTCTTAAACAAAATAGGTCTCGTCACAATATTTCGAACCCCTTAAAAATGTTGTCAATAGATTCTATTTCATGGACTCGAATTCATTAAGAACCCACATTGTCATGTATATTCTACATTTGTGCCAGATTAGATCCTACTCTTTAAATTAGAAAAAAGGTTTAAAATCTGGTTAAAATATTTAAAGGGTAACTCTCTAACCCAGTCAGTCAAATAAAGTGAAACTAATTAAAGATTACAGTTTAAAAAAATTGCGTCATCACATAATGCGGTCTAAAATATCACGCGACTTGCCTGAAAATATCCCCACACTGCTGATGCCATTTCTTGAACTGTGACCTCTGGTCGGATGAAAGCGCAAAGAGGTGACCAACGATGGGTAGTGGTGTTGATGGACTTGGAGGATATTGTTTTAGTGACCTGAGGTACCAGTGGTAAATCAGCATCAAAAGTACCGTGACAGCTATCAGTCCAAAAGTGAATAAATCCATTGCTGGAATAAAGACATGAAACAATAATGAGACACTGCTCATGTAAATGTGTACAATAATATAAACACTAGATGGTAAGATGGATGTGAAGTATTAAAGATAGAGGGACAAAGTCATTCATAAAAAAGTAAGATCACTTACAGGGCCGGATTTACAATTTTAAGGGCCCTATCCAAACAAAAATTTGAGGCCCCGTTTTGAAAAATAAAAAAAAAATTGTTAAGTTTTTTTTTATTGGCTTTTGAAATAATACACAACATTTTAAAGCCCCTAAAAACGCGGGACACCTTGGCCACGGCCTATTCGGCCATCTGTATATCCGGCCCTGATGTTATATAGATGTTTGTTCTTTCTTAAAAGCAAATATTAGAAGCTACAGAAGTTTAACAGAGCAAGATTTTTAAAACTCACTCATCGTTACATATGGACAGGAAGATGGAGAATTTTAACAGCTTCAAAGACCAAATAAATTATAACTTTTAAAAAAATCGGATTTTAATTGTTGAAATGTTTATACAAAAGTAGAACTTAATGCCTTGATTATTACAGTAATGTCATTGAGTGAAAATTATCTGAGTGCAATTCTGGAGTATAAATTTAATCTAGCATATTCTTGTTTCGCCCTTTACACTAATTGGATAACAGTGGTGATAGTCATTGTTGAAGACAAATGATTGTTGTTTGATTATTGTTCGATTTTTTTATTATTGTTTGAATATTATTTGATATTTTTTGACAATTTAAGATTAAGAGTGTGCGGTAGAGCGCTCGACTGTCAACCAAAGGAGTCCAGGGTTCGAACCCGAGGGGCAGTAGCTGAGCTGCTGGGTATTGTGTTGGACGCACAGGATATATTTGACTATAACTGTGTGTGTGTGTGTGGTGCCTTTCACTTACTTGATTTTCTAAATGTTAATTTACTACGGCATGTTTATTTATGCAATGATATGTGTTTATGGCATGCTTGTCACCATTTTAAGGGACTTATATTTGTGACTACACTAGCACTTTCTCCAAATTGTGTGTGTGTGTATATGCAGTGCTTTTTTTTGTGACGGTACGCACCGGTACGGCGGACCGGCACCTTTTTCAATGTGGGGGAAAACAGCTTAGATATTTTAGAACATAGAGAATTAATAAAATCCTACTAAATATAAAAAAAAAGATAATTCTACGTACCGTTATATTCACTTGTAGTACAATGTATCCTGATGTAATAATGTGATCATGTAATCTGTAAAGTGAATGCCTGATGTAATTTACATGAACTCTGGTTTAATGAGCTCTCTCACAAACGCTCTACCCCCCACCCCCCTCCTCCCGTTCCACCCACCTTTGAAAAACGTCATGCGTACAATTAGGTCACTTCAAACTGGTTAGAACTGGTACATTCATAGGCATAATACAGTGTATGACTACGGGTTAATTCTACGGCAGGGTTGTCTAAAATGTTTACGGTTTGTGGGCCGCATTGGGAATGGAAACGGAGTGCAATGGGCCACACATAAAATACTTAACGATAACCATAGCTGTTTAGTGAAAATAAAAAATTAGAAAATGAGATGGTATATTAAATCTATACCACATCAATCCGCAACCCCGTTTATCAATTAAAAAAAAAAGCAAGACAGCAACTGTTAACAACTGAGATATACATTGTTTTCAAGACGATAATGATTTGATATTCGATTCTAAAGAGTTGACCAACGATAGGCAGTGGTGTTGGTGGACTTGGGGGATATTGTTTAAGTGACCTGTAGTGCCAGTGGTAAATCAGCATCAAAACTACCGTGACAGCTATCAGTCCAAAAGTGAATAAATCCATTTCTGGAGGAAAGTTACAAAACAATAGTCAAACAATGTTCATATAAATGTATACATGAATATAAAAACTAGGTGGCTAGATATATGTTGAGTTTTATAGATTGAGGGACAAATACAGGCATAAAAACATCATACAAAGATGTTTAGTACTAAAAGCAAATATTCGTAGTTACGTAACTTAATAGACAAGATTCACTGAGGAATGTTACTTACTCACAAGAAAATGGGAAAATTCGGTATCCGGACAAAACCCTCCAAAGGACAAATAAAAATAAAATCTTTTTTTTTTGGACCCCATCTTTTTATTAAATGTGATATACAATACCTGAATATATATATATATATATATATATATATATATATATATATATATATACATATATATATTCAAGTGAATTAATTTATTAAAGATTCCCAATAAGCTGCATTAGTCCATCTAGTCACAGAGGTCAAAAGTCAAACTCCATTTGGGTTCACATTAACAAGAAGCTTACATTACCAGGTAAAACAAAACAAAGTTAATAGTTTTAGCTCAAGTTGAAGACTGACCGTGAAACAGTATTAGGTGACTATCAATTTGGTTTCAGACCTTACAGAGCAACCACGGACCACATATTTTACATTCGAAATACTCTAGAAAAATGTTACAAAAATAATAAATATCTACACAGCTTTACATAGATTTCAAGATGGCGTCTGGCAACATCAAGACAAATTATCTTTACAAAACATTGCAGGGAGTTGTGTATCCCCAACAAGCTCATTAGACTCGTACGCAGGCCCGTAGCGTGCGGGGGGGTGCAGGGGGGGCCACTGTTGAGAATCCCTATGAGGGTGCCCTTGGCTTGTTGCTAAGAGTATGAGGGCTGACTCAATGGTGACCCGTATTAGTATTTTGTGTTTCTACCACACACAGTCTCACCAACAATTAAACGAACAAGAAGTGACGATGATCAATTCAACAAGTGTGTACAGCGACAAAATATATTTATTTACAGAGACACCAGTCTGTAACAGAGATCTGGTGGTCCTTAAAATCATAAGCAAAAGTAATCCAAAAATGTCAAAGATTAATCCAGTATCAATGAATAGAATTAACGAGACGTTCTCTCGATAGATCACCCTTCTCTCTCTCTCTCTTTCTATCTCACTCAGAGACACATCAATCGACTAGCTATCACTCAGTCGAATTGCGACTAACCACCCGACTCCCCGGTCGAATGTCCACGAATCTATCTTTCATTCCTCATATCACTTTTCCCACGTGACCCCTAGCCAATCAATTATAATATCTGTTTCTTTCAAATCAGGGGGTGGAGCCTAGGTGAGGAGGGGGGAGAAGTATGTCATACCGACATAGACAGGAGTAACTGGCCATCGAGAAGCGGTCTCTGCCCCTTTGAAGAAGCCGACCGGAGAACAGCAGTCAGGTGGTCAGAGAGAATCCCCGTGGAATGTAACGTGTTTCTGTTACCCGCTGCCTCGCTCACCGTTCCACTGTCCACCTGGCCGATGACGCAATTACAGGGGTGGGATAAAAGGGTGGGGAGCTGAGAGCGGGAACGTATATTATTATACATGGTTTAATATACATGTTAACGTTAGTAATACTATTAAGTTAACGGTTGGAGTAAGGGGATGGTTTCGACAGATTAGTCACAACCCGTGACAGCCACCCCCTGCGTTTTGTCTACCCCCCTCCTACCGCATTAAAACTGAAACAAATCTCGTTCAATGTCATTAGAGTTATGTCCTTCATCTCGAAAAAAGGCGCTTATAAAAAAAAAACTTAAGTAATAGTACAGTCGCAGGACAATATTTTTTCGTAAGGCAATCTTTTCCATACACGCCTGACTCAAGTTTTATTATTAATTGCATGGATTTGTTTATTGCGTGCTGTTTCCACTCCACTATCACACAAAACAGGGAAGTTAATTATTTTTCATTATGCTAGTAAGACTAATACGATATGTAAAATAAAGTAAAGGAATATAGTAATTGTATAAATATATATATATGACTATGATTTTGAGTGGGAAGCCCTTCATTTGTTTGATGCATTAGATTTACTGCTGGATGTACGGCATATATATTGCTATGTGTTTATAGAGTACTTGTCAGCACTGTAATGGACCGTATTATAGAGTACTTGTCAGCACTGTAATGGACCGTATTATAGAGTACTTGTCAGCACTGTAATGGACCGTATTATACAGGTGACGCCACAAACTCTTCCTACAATCCCCCCTCCTCTCTCTGTATATATATATATATATATATATATATATATATATATATATATAGATATATATATATATATATATATATATATATATATATATATCTATATATATATATCACAAACGGTTTAAAATGTATGTACTGTCATCCAAAATACATGGATGTTCGAAATTTAAAATGGATTGGGCTTTAAGATAGTGTTACTGATTGAAAGTTTACCAAAACAATCATTAGACACCTAAGATTGGAACAAGTCAGATAAAAGTCTATAGAATTAAAAAAAAAGACAAATATGCGTACCGTTATATTTACTTGTATTACAGAGTATCCTAATGTAATGTTGTCGTTTAAGTAATCTGTAAGGTGATTGCCCCATATAATTTACTTGAACTCTGGTTGAAAGAGCTCTCTCAAAAACCCTCTCCTTACCCTCCCTCACCCCCCCTCAAATCCCGCAATCCTTCTTTTGAAAATGTAATTTCACATTGAGACAGAGAGAGAGAGAGAGAGAGAGAGAGAGAGAGAGGAGAGAGAGAGAGAGAGAGACAGAGGGAGAGGGAGAGAGAGGGAGTTGTCGTAAAATCAGGTCACTCCAAACTGGTTAGAAATGGTATATGCAGTGCTTTTTTTGTAAAAAAAAAAAATAGGTGCCGGTACTCAGTGATGGATTGCCTAACTTTTAACTACAAGTTCGCACCTCGATGCCAACTAAATCACAACTGCAAATATACTAAATGTCTAGAACAATTTTATTTTATAATTAACCGACTTAAATCCTCTTAAGATACAACAAAAGTAATACATTTTTCCCCACATTAAAAAAAAGGTGCCGGTACGCCGTACCGGTACGTACCGGCACACTAAAAAAAAAACACTGAGTATATACATAGACATAATATAAGTTATAAATTCCTTTACAAAAAAAAAAATTAACACATTATAGCTATGTAAGCAACGAATGCTTTTTAAAAAGTTACATCGGTCAATGCATGTCGAAGACTTGATCAATGCACAGATGTGTGTGTTTGTTTCTATAAATTGTTTGTCCTTTACCTGATCATGACAGTATTGTTCCTAGAAATATTAAGTAACACGTATTAGCTTTAGATCAGTATAACATAGACTACACATACACTGTGTATTTCGCTGTTCAGGAAGAAGTCTATCTAGCGTATCTCTAAACAAAATTAAAATCAAACAGAATTTTAAATCCCCCCCCCCTCCAAAAAAAAATAATTACAAAAAGAAAAGCTTTTATCAAATTGAATTAAACAGTAAAAATTAATTCCTTAGATAAGGGTTGGCTAACGGGCGGCCCGCGTGGCGCATATGACCCTTTCCGTCTACTTCTGCGGCCCGAACCTATGATAGATTAGAATCTGAACCATATTTAACGAACTCGCTCAATCCGCGGGTTAAATCCTGACGACCCGGACTGTTTTTTTCGACCCGCTGTCTATAACTCGTTTGACTAGCTTTCTTTTTTATTGAAATTTACAGTTAATTTACATTAGTTCACGTCAACACTCTTTCCAACTTACATTAGTTCACATCAATACTCTATCCAATTTACTTTAGTTCATGTCAACACTCTATCCAATTTACATTAGTTCATGTCAACACTCTATCCAATTTACTTTAGTTCATGTCAACACTCTATCCAATGTACATTAGTTCATGTCAACACTCTATCCAATTTACATTAGTTCATGTCAACACTCTATCCAATTTACATTAGTTCATGTCAACAATCTATCCAATTTACATTAGTTCACGTCAACACTCTATCCAATTTACATTAGTTCACGTCAACACTCTATTCGATTTACATTAGTTCACGTCAACACTCTATTCAATTTACATTAGTTCATGTCAACACTCTATCCAATTTACATTAGTTCACGTCAACACTCTATCCAATTTACATTAGTTCACGTCAACACTCTATCCAATTTACATTAGTTCATGTCAACACTCTATCCAATTTACATTAGTTCATGTCAACACTCTATCCAATTTACATTAGTTCACGTCAACACTCTATCCAATTTACATTAGTTCACGTCAACACTCTATCCAATGTACATTAGTTCATGTCAACACTCTATCCAATTTACATTAGTTCATGTCAACACTCTATCCAATTTACATTAGTTCATGTCAACAATCTATCCAATTTACATTAGTTCACGTCAACACTATCCAATTTACATTAGTTCACGTCAACGTAACTTCTGGTTTGAGAAAATTTCTTTTATTGAGCCTGGACACTCAAAGCTCAGATGCTTGCTTGGACAGATTTAGGTCTCGTATTAGGTCATTGAATTCTTCTCTGCTGAATGGTTGAGGTGTTGAAGAAATTCCTTCATAATCGCTTCCACTGTTGTCACCTGCCAAAAACTCCAGATCCAGCCCCTCGTCGGGTCCTGATGGTGAAAGCTCTAATAATCCAGTAAACACTGCTACGTGGTCTCCTTGCAGATTCAAGATCAGGATAATCCCACTTAGATTTCTTGTGGCGATTGAAGCCTTTAACATTCACAATGCAAAAATAACAATCACCAAAATGGTCTTTTGGCTCTCGCCATACCATTGGTACACCGAAACTTAGACTTTTCTTCTCACCATTTGTCCACTGCCGTAGGCTCTCCACACAGTTTTTGCAGACCTTATGGGGAACCCAAGACATGTCTTGGTCTCCCAGCTTCACACCGAAATAAGCCAAATATGCCTCAGCTGCAATAAATTTTCTTTCTTTCTTTCTTTCTTCTTTCTTCTTTCTTCTTCTTTCTTCTTCTTTCTTCTTCTTCTTTCTTCTTCTTCTTTCTTTCTTTCTTCTTCTTCATCTTCTTCTTCTTTCTTCTTCTTTCTTCTTTCTTTCTTTCTTTCTTTCTTCTTCATTTTCTTTCTTCTTCTTCTTCTTCGCTTTTCTTTCTTCTTTCTTCTTCTTTCTTCTTCGCTTTTCTTCGTTTTTCTTTTCTTTCTTTCTTCTTCTTCTTTCTTTCTTCTTCTTCTTCTTTCTTTCTTTCTTTTCGTTTCTTCTTCTTCTTCTTCTTCTTCTTCTTGTTTTCTTGCTTCTTCTTCTTCTTCTTCGTTTTCTTCACTTTCTTCTTCTTCTTCTTCTTCTTCATCATTTTCTTCTTTTCTTTCTTTCTCTTTCTTCTTCTTTCTTTCTTCTTCTTTCTATATTTCTTCTTTGCTTTTCAATCATGTATTGTCCAGAGATGTAACAGAATACATTCTGATTATTTTTGCAGCTTCTTCGTGATGAACTCATGATGTCTTTAGAAAGCAGAAATAAAATAGAAAAAAAATCAAGTTATAACTTGGTATAGTTTAATTAAACAACAGACACCAAACCTATTGCATTTGTTTTACACAAAGGGTACAATCATATTTTCAAGGGTGTCCAATATCTCAGAAACTAGACCAATTCAGCAAAAGCAGTGGCAGTTTTGAAATCAGCACCCATGAATTGCTATAAATTCATTCAAACATTCTTGGCAATTCAAAAAAAATTTTTTGTTGGGCTGTGTAATATGTTCAAGTGATCGAAGATAGTTAAACATACAAAAAACATGTAAATCATAATTTTCTAATAAATGTTTAGAAATACATTTAGATATTATTTGTTTACATGTGACTTCTAATATATATACATATGTGTGTGTGTGTGGGGGGGTGTTTGTGTATGTGCTTCTATATATGTGTGTGTGTGTGTGGGGGTTTGTGTATGTGCTTCTATGTATGTGGTAAACACGCGTCTATGAAGAACATAAACTATAAAAGGAATTTTTCAAAGGGATGCAACTGATTTAAAGAAAATGGCGTCCAAAGTTTTTAGTCGAATCCATTCTGAAGACAATAAGTAAGACTGGTGTCAAAAATGAAGCTTTTTCTTGCTCTTAGATTTATTCTAAATTATTGAATAATCTTTACCTCTGAGCTCAAATGAGCCCAAAATATTTATCAAAGTCTTTTTTTCAAAAGTGAGACATGCGTTTGAACATCCTACTTTATTAAAAAAAACTTTTTCTTTTGAATTACTGATGTAAACAATTTGATGACGTCATCATTACTCAGATGGCCTTTGCATTTCGAAACAAAAGTTTTTGCTGTAAATTACTCGGGTTGTTTTAATATAATTATTTTATAACTCAGGGTACATCTGGTTTAAAAAAACAAAACAAAGAACAAAGAAGTAATGAAAAAATATTACACTCACACACTCACACACACACACACTCACAAACACTCACACACACACACATCTAGACGAGCTGTGTATGTGTGTGAGAGAGAGAGAGAGGATGCGTGTGTGTATGAGTGTTGTGTAAGTGTTTGTGTGAGTGTGAGTGTGTAAGTTTGTGTGTGTGACTGTGTGTGCGAGTGTTTGTGTGCGTGTGTGACTGTGTGTGTGAGTGTTTGTGTGTGTGTTTGTGTGTGTGTGAGTGTGTGTGTGTGAGTGTTTGTGTGTGTGTGTGACTGTGTGTGAGTGATTGTGTGAGTGTGTTTGTGTGTGTGAGAGTGTGTGTGTGTGTGTGAGTGTGTTTGTGTGTGTTTTTGAGTGTGTGTGAGTGTATGTGTGTGTGAGAGTGCGTGTGTGTGAGTGTTTGTGTGAGTGTGTGTATGTGTGTGTGAGTGTTTGTGTGAGTGTGTGTTTGTATGAGTGTGTGTGTATGTGTGTGTGTGTGTGAGTGTGTGCATGTGTGTATGAGTGTGTGTGTATGAGTGTGTGTGTGAGTTTATGTGTGCCTGCGTGCGTGTGTGCGTGTGTGTGTGTGTGTGTGTGTAATACCGATCGGCTTGAATAGTTAGGCAAGGAGTTTTCCTTCTACCATGGACAGAGTTAAAGGGTGTGGTCATTGGTGTAGTGAGGCAAGGATGGGGGGGGGTGCATCATGAGCAGGGTGCTACTCACAAAGGGGCGCCAAAATGGTATATTTTACTATACTATGATATGGTTTTCAATTTGGGGCGGGGCGCTAAAAAGGTATTGTGCCCCGGGCACGAGTTAAGCTCCCTACGCCATTGGGTGCGGTTCGACAATGTGCTTGAGTGAGACCACATCCGTCGCCCCCTCCGTTTGGGGGGTTGGGGGTGAAGGTTTTATCTTGGCCAGGAGACATTAATGAGCTACCCCCAGACCTAACATGGTTGATATATGCCCGCGCAGGGAGTACGCCTAAATAAAACAAATCCATTGAAGTATTATAATTAATTTTTTTATACATTGGAATTTTTAAAATTCGTTAATTTTGTGTATACATGCTTAATAGGATCAATACTATTGCCAGGAAATTGTTTAACACCCATAGTAATCAAATGTGTGAATATTGGAGTACTTTCCCTTTAAACTAAATTTACCAACTTAAGTCCAGTTTGAGGAAGATTGACATCTCTTCTAAAATCTATACAGTTCAATTAAGTTGATCGTTTCCCTGTATATTCACTACACAAGTATTAGTTTGTCTTCTTTATGCTATCTAATTAATTATGCTTGGGGACCCCAGACAAGTGTTCGCCACCCCTCGCTACGGCCCCGGCGTACATAATACAAGACTATCAATGAGATGATGTGCCGATGACTTAGGATAATTCAACGGGAGACAACCTATGCTAATTGGCATTCATTTCAAATGCATAGCATAATTACTTCCCTTACTTACATTGTGTATATAATTTGTGTATAACTTTTATTTTCGGCTGTTGTTGTTGAATCTTTGGGTTTGATAATGTATCAATGGTAAATTTTGGGAAAATAATATTAAAATAAAAATAAAACAAAATATTTCTCGAGTTTGGACTAAAAAATGATGAATATATTTTGCACAAGAAAAACTGATTCCGTCTCGAGCACATCATTGGAGCACCCCCCTCCCCCCATTCTTAATTTGTCAGTATACTATATAGTATTACACATTTAAAGCTAGACATTGCTCAAGTACAATGTTTACGAGAATTGGTTATTGTTTGGCTGCAAAACCCGCCTAACACTTTGCATTCGTTTATCAATGCGTGCGTTCTACACGTCTGTAAGACACTTGTATATGACACTTTTACAGACACATCTATAAGACAACTCTATATGACACATCTATAAGACACTTCTATAAGACACTCCTTGAGTCCCCTTTCATGGAGATATTGTTATCAGAAACATAACTAAGCAGTACATATTTTTGTACACAGCTGTTTACAGTCATTACCATTCAAATAAAAACAGAGTTCCGGCTCTTGAATGGTGTCCTTTGTGCACGTTTTTTTTTTATCAAGAGTCATTAATGAGGGGGGGGGGATACACAGACAAGGTGGCGCCCGCTCCCCCCGCCTCTCCCTCCCCTACCCTCCCGCTGCTAAGAGGACTCAAGGACACACGGAAGGAAGAAAAAAAAATAGCCCTACTTATGTGCCGTTGGCTGCAGAGGCGTAATTTACGGAGGGGGGCGGGGTCAAAATTAGAATGTCCCCCACCCCCGGGCCCCAGTTTGAAGAAAGCTCCCCCCCTCCCCAAATGTTTTTACATTAAATATTAAGTACATTATTCATGTCATGATGTCGAATGTCAAAATGCAGGGGGCCCCATAGAGGTCAGGCCCTGTAGGCCCCCTAATCCCTAGGTTGGCTGGTGACCTATAATGTACTTTCGTCAACCCCCGCCCCCCCAGCCACATTCTACTAGTCAACGATACTAGGGAGCGACCGATAATCGGATCGGTATCGGACCGATATTGGCACAATCGGCTAATATCGGATCGACCGATTTTTGTAGGGAGCGACCGATAGTCGAACCGATATTGGCACTATGGGTTAACTATCGAACCGGCCGTTTTTCAACTAGTTATACTATAAAAGTTATACGATAACAGGCCACTTTTTTTTATATCGCACGTCATATCTATGGTTCATTCATTGATTGATTATTGTTTTTGTTTTACTGATTGCACGAGGATATGATGCAAGATATTGGTTAGTTTACTTCATTGGCAAATATATAAATTATTTTTTTTTTAATTGCTTTTAGAACTTCTATAACATGACCGATTTGTGAAAGACAGGGGTTTTTTTGCTCAATAAGAGGTGGTGGGTCTCTAAACCCGGTACTAACAAATTAGGTGCCGGATCGCAACTTCTAGCTGCCGGATCGTTATTTTGAGGTGCCGGGCTGCATTTCAGAGGTGCCGGATCGCAGATCCGGCGCGCTACATGGCAAAAAAACCCCTGGTGAAAGATCATCTGGACAATAATTATGTTTATGTGACTTTTATTGCGTAAAGAGAACTTATTGGTTTTCTTTTAAAGTTAAAAAACAAAAACTAATAATTTAACGTAATTCGAAAAAACAAAAAGCTAAGAAATATTTAAAAAAAAAATAAAACCAAATCAAACAACAAACATACAAGGGAAGTAGTAACTAAACGTATTTGAAAAATAAACTCAATAACATTGGTTGTGTCCCTTTGAATTCAACCATAAAGCCGTCACCATTGTTGTTCCTTGTACATATATAATACTCGCTGCGTCTGTACACATTTGTAAACAAATTATATCTATTAATTTACTTGTCATTGATAAAGTCTCTAAAAAAATGTACTTTCGACTTAAGGCTAATTCGAAGAGAAACTGACTTTATTCAATAATACTATGCATGGGCTTTTTTGTTGTACAATAAATTGTATTTAAGTAAAACATATCGCATGAAAGTCACTTCTCATAGTAATATTTTAAATTTTTTTTATATATCATTTTTGTCTCTTATGCCATGTTAGCCCTAAAAGGATGGTTGAACTAAAAAAGAATTTTGTAAATCAAATCGTTGTGCAGAGATATCTTTTGCCTATCATTATTTTTTTTATATATGTTCTTATGTACCATTTGAAACTATGAATCATGTCAATATGATAGCTTCAATCGGATTGGTCCATTCTTGTAGTTTGTGTATTAAGAGCTAACTATTGGAAGTCGTTTGGAATATTTCACTAAACATATTCATCAAAATGAAAATCTAAAATTCAACGAACATAACCGGTTGTTAACATTAATATAAGCGCCAGTTTTTATCTCTTTTAACTGATTACATGAAAAAAAAAACAACAACTCGGGACTTAGTATATCTTCCAACTCCATACTTATTGCTAAATTAAACATATTGCTAAATTAAACAAGATATAAAAAGTTCGCTAATGAGCCATCGGAGCAGAGGAAGTGCATAATGTGTCTATTCCTGCAACTTCGGCATATGAAGGGATTGTGTGGTTAGTACAACGCCCAGCCACTTTTACTTCCCAAATGAAGTCAGGTACCCATTTAAAGCTGGGTGGACTTGTGGGACGACTTTGAAACAAATTTCACCTGGATTAATTCCCCATGGTTCTCATCGAGCATCGAACCCAGGACAGGCGAGTATCTCCACCAACCGAGGCTATGAATTATTATATGCTGTAAAAGATTTGTCCTTTAAAAAAACGTTCGTGGACAAGTCGCAAGATGCTATGATGAAACTAAAAATATGCTTTACGTTAATAGTGATAATAATAATAAAAAAAATATAATTGTATTAAAAATATTAGGAATAGAATAGCCGATCTGTACATTATTTCACGTCTTCGACATGCATTGACCGATGTAACTTTTAAAAAAGAATGTATAGCTTACATAACTATATGTGTTAAGTTTTGTAAAGGAGTTTATAGCTTAAATAACTATATGTGTTAAGTTTTGTAAAGGAGTTTATAGCTTACATAACTATATGTGTTAAGTTTTGTAAAGGAGTTTATAGCTTACATAACTATATGTGTTAAGTTTTGTCAAGGAGTTTATAGCTTACATAACTATATGTGTTAAGTTTTGTCAAGGAATTTATAACTTATACAACACACGTATTGGTTTTTTAAAAAGGATTTTATATAAAAAAAAAAAAACAATAGTGGGGCGAAGTATTTTTTCGCTTCGGAACATTTTTGTTTGTTTTTAGCTATTCAAACTCCTGAAACGCAATTTTTTTTCCCAAGCTTGAGTACGCAAATACTTAGTTCGCTTACCTGTCACAGCGACCTAGATGTTCTAACCACCAGTTCCGTTACAGGCCGTGCTGAACCATAGCTACTGTATTTGCTGCTGCGTTTTGATTTTAATTAGACCTGCTGTTCGGTTTAAAAAAATAATTAACGCATGATTAAAAATTTTATCGCAAATTAATGCACATTTTAATCAACATAATATAATACATTTGTTTGTATTCAAACTAGTAAGGCGTAATATCAAAGCATAAAATTGGCAGAATAAACAAGTCACATTAATATACAATACACTATAGTACCTCCACCAGTACACTACAGTATATAATGTAAACTAGTGAATGAAACTTTTCTGTTTTTACATCGACCGGGATGGAGCAGGAGGTTTACTTGTCGAAGGGCTTTATAACAAAACATCTTCATCATATATTACAGTGGGGCTTCAGTCGACATACCTGGGGGTGAGGGTGTGTGCGAAATGCGACAGGTTGGGGTGGTAGATCTACTTAATTAGTGAACGAACCTAAAACTTCAAATTGTTCAGTGAAATTTGTTATGTATTGATTTTGTGATCTTTCCTCATTTTGGTCAAATTAACGCATTTATGCGTTGCTTTAAAAATTTTAATCTCAATTTTTTTTGACGTGTTAATCGAAAATTAACGCAGTTTAATTAGCAGCCCTAATTTTACTGTGTGTTATTTTCTTATTTTCACATTTTCAGGCCAAAATTGTTTCCCCTGAAAATCTCTGACGAACGCTACATGTCGCACATATTCCTTTCTATTTAAAACTCAAAAAACATTATCCCAATACTCGTTTAGAATCGAATATCAAATCATTATCGTCTTGCAAACAATGAATAATACATCTCAGTTGTTAACAGTTGCTGTCTTGATTTTTTTTTATTGATAAACGGAGTTGCGGATTGATGTGGTATAGATTTAATACACCATCGCATTTTTCTACTTTTTATTTTCACTAAACATCTATGGTTATCGTTAAGTATTTTATGTGCGGCCCATTGCACCCCGTTTCCATTCCCAATGCTGCCCACAAATCGTAAACATTTTAGACAACCCTGCCATAGAATTAACCCGTAGTCATACACTGTATTATGCCTATGAATGTACCAGTTCTAACCAGTTTGAAGCGACCTAGTTGTACGCATATTCCCTCCCTATGTGAGATGACGTTTTTCAAAGTTGGGTGGAACGGGAGGAGGGGGGGGTAGAGCGTTTGTGAGAGAGCTCATTCAACCAGAGTTCATGTAAATTATGTCAGGCATTCACCTTACAGATTACATGATCACATTATTACATAAGGATACATTGTACTACAAGTGAATATAACGGTACGTAGAATTATCTTTTTTTTATTCAGTAGGCTTTTATTAAGTCACTCTGTTCTAATGTATCTAAGCTGTTTTTCCCAACATTGAAAAAGGTGCCGGTACGCCGTACCGGTGCGTACCGTCACAAAAAAAAAGCACTGCATACACACAAACACCCACACACACAATTTGGAGAAAGTCTTAGTGTAGTCACAAATATAAGTCCCTTAAAATGGTGACAATTACGCCATAAACACATATCAATGCATAAATAAACATGCCGTAGTAAATTAACATTTAGGAAATCAAGTAAGTGAAAGGCACCACACACACACATACACACACACAGTCATAGTCAAATATATCCTGTGCGTCCAACACAATACCCAGCAGCTCAGCTACTGCCCCTCGGGTTGCGGAGTGGACTTTTATGAGGACCTGAAAAAAATCACAAGGCTGTCTCTGGGGTTCGAACCCTGTACTCCTTTGGTTGACAGTCGAGCGCTCTACCCCACACTCTTAATCTTAAATTGTCAAAAAATAATAAAAAAATATTCAAACAATAATAAAAAAAATCGAACAATAATCAAACAATAATGATTTGTCTTCAACAATGACTATCACCACTGTTATTCAATTAGTATAAAGGGCGAAACAAGAATATGCTAGATAAAATTTATACTCCAGAATTGCACTCAGATAATTTTCAATCAATGACATTACTGTAATAATCGAGGCATTAAGTTCTATTTTTTATAAACATTTCAACAATTAAAAGCTGATTTTGTTTTTAAAGTTATAATTTATTTGGTCTTTGAAGTTGTTAAAATACTCCATCTTCCTGTCCATATGTAACGATGAGTGAGTTCTAAGAATCTTTCTCTGTTCAACTTCTGTAGCTTCTAATATTTGCTTTTAAGAAAGAACAAACATCTATATGACATCAGAGCCGGATATACAGATAGGCCGAATAGGCCGTGGCCTAGGGGTCCCGCGTTTTTAGGGGCTTTAATATGTTGGGTATTATTAAAAGAGCCAAAAAAAAAACTTAACAATTTTTTTTTTATTTTTCAAAATGGGGCCTCAAATTTTTGTTAGGATAGGGCCCTTAAAATTGTAAATCCGGCCCTGTAAGTGATCTTACCTTTTTATGAATGACTTTGTCCCTCTATCTTTAATACTTCACATCCATCTTACCATCTAGTGTTTATATTATTTTATACATTTATATGAGCAGTATCTCATTATTGTTTCATGTCTTTATACCAGAAATGGATTTATTTACTTTTGTGCTGATAGCCTTCACGGTACTTTTGATGCTCATTTATCACTGGTACCTCAGGTCACTTAAACAATATCCTCCAAGTCCATCAACACCACTGCCCATCGTTGGTCACCTCTTTGCGCTTTCATCCGACCAGAGGTCACAGTTCAAGAAATGGCATCAGCAGTGTGGGGATATTTTCAGGCAAGTCGCGTGATATTTTAGACCGCATAATTTGATGACGCAATTTTTTTTTTAAATTGTAATCTTTAATTAGTTTCACTTTATTAGACTGACTGGGTTAGAGAGTATGTCTTTAAATATTTTAACCAGATTTAAAACCTTTTTTCTAATTTAAAGAGTTGGATCTAATCTGGTACAAATGTAGAGTCTACATGACAATGTGGGTTCTTTATGAATTTAAGTCAATGAATTAAAATCAAACTAAACCATTATTTACGGTATTCGTAATATTGGGAGGAGTACAAACGTCAATTGGGATACCTCCTAGATTGTCTATGCACCAGAATGTTTCTGAATTATTGTTTTACACATTTTTTTGGAAGCAGTTTAGTTGCATGTTTAAAAATCAATAACAACAACAACAACAAAAGACTAAAACTTCTACAATTCATTATGTTTCAACAGTTTTTAAAAAAAACAACGCAAAAAGCCTAATGTACAAACATCGATACAAAGACAAGTATAGATCTATGAAAAATTAACACAACAATAATTGTTCATTCCGCTCAAGAATATAAAGTGTTTTATTTGTGTCTCAGTGTCTACATGGGCCCCAAGATGATGGTTGTACTCAACGGCTACGACCTGATCAAAGAAACTTTAATGAAAAGAGGTGAGGACTTCTCGGACAGACCATTTAACGTCTTGGACATTGTGAGTTAATGTACTCAGTTTATTTATGTCGTACACTATAATAGTATTTTGTTTTTTATCACAGAGATACACATATGATAGTTTTGAATATAAACTTTCATAAATAACTTATAATAAATATATTTATAAATGTTTTAATAGATAACAAAACAGCCTGGAGTTGGTATAGGTGCCAGTTCCGGACATGTCTGGAAAGAGCAACGTTCTGTCAGCTTACACATCCTCCGCGATTTTGGATTGGGTGGAAATATTTTAGCCGAGAGAATACAAGAAGAAGTCAGCCATTATCTGCATCATCTTGCCAGTTATAATGGAAAGCCAACAGATATTAAAATCATGACTAGCACGAGCACTGCAAATATCATCTCTTCAATCTTGTTCGGCCACAGATTCGAATACACGGATGTATCTTTTCAAAAATTGATAATTAATATGAACGAGTTATTGAGTGATTTTAGCACATCCGGAGTCGTCAATTTCATTCCCATGTTGCGCCACCTGCCGGGAGATTTATTTGGACTAAAGCAAATGGAGAAAAAGATGGAAAAATTGTATGAGCTTTTTCAGGTCTTCATTGACCAAACTTGTCTTGGCGGAAACTCTAGTGCCAATTTTATTTCTCAATACAAAGAAGAACAGAAAAAACGCGCGGAAAATGGCGAGTCAACTATGAATGACTAGAACTTGAAGAAAATTATCTTTGACTTGTTCTTCGCGGGGACAGAGACAACATCTACAACTGTTTATTTCTTTTTTTTTGTACATGTTGAACCATCCAAATGTCCAGAACAAGATTTTTGATGAAATCAATGAACACTTTGGAACTGACCAATCACCTACAATACAAGACAGATCAAAGTTGACCTACTTAAATGCCGCCATCTTGGAAACACAAAGTCTGGCAAGTTTGGTGCCTCTTGCATTCCCGCACACCTGTTCAAGAGATGTGACCTTTATGTCAGTCAGTTCGACTGACCTACCAGAGGTTCAGGTTTACCGCTCTTCAAATAGATGATGCAAATGTACATACCCCAGAAATCTGTTTCCAGACCGCCGACAGCATTGATCTGCACTGTGAATTAAATGAGTTCATCACCTGTTATGTCATTTTTCATTAGACACTAGTTTTTTTTTTTTAATGTAATGTAATTATGTTATGTCCACCCTCAACTGTGGCCACTCTCATTTATGGCTGGACACGATCACTTATGACCACTTTCACTTATGATTACTCCCGACCATTCTTACCTCTGACCCCTCTCACTTTTGACCACTCTTACTGCTGACCACTCTCACTAAAAATAAAATAAGCTCTCAATCGAACTAACTTGTAGCTCCTAGCTCAACCGATCAACTGAACTGGCTTTCTCCCCCAGACCGACTTGTAGCTCCTCGCTCAACCGATCAACTGAACTGGCTTTCTCCCCCAGACCAACTTTTAGCTCCTAGCTCAACCGATCAACTGAACTGGCTTTCTCCCCCAGACCGACTTGTAGCTCCTAGCTCAACCGATCAACTGAACTGGCTTTCTCCCCCAGACCGACTTGTAGCTCCTAGCTCAACCGATCAACTGAACTAGCTTTCTCCCCCAGACCGACTTATAGCTCCTAGCTCAACCGATCAACTGAACTGGCTTTCTCCCCCAGACCGACTTGTAGCTCCTAGCTCTACCGATCAACTGAACTGGCTTTCTCCCCCAGACCGACTTGTAGCTCCTAGCTCAACTGATCAGTTAAACATTCTGTCAGCCTCAGACTGCATTATTCATATACTGGCATCTAATTCAGAGGTTTTCAACCTGTGGTCCGCGGACCCCCAGGGGTCCGCGAGGAGCTTCAAAGGGGTCCGTGGGCAAGTCAAGGAAAGTAGTAATTTTTTATAAATTTTTGCTTGGTTTGGTTGATTGGTTAGCTTTTAGCTAAACAAAAATACTAGCTATGCCAATGTTTCAGGCACAGACAACAATGTGCAGGATTGAAAACTTCGCTGGTATTTCCTTATATTTTCGTCAGAAGCCTGAACTAGACTACATACATGTACTACATGTACTTGTGCAGTGAGTTTTTGAGTCATGTCATCTTGGCAATCAATATTTCTTACTTACTGAGCTCTGACATCACTGTTAAAACATCCGGATCTCTGCAAACGTGTGTATTGTTGATAAATAGTCTGGTTAATCAGTGGTCACAGTTATTATATGCCTCGATTGGCCTAGAAATAATCTTACACAAAAAGTTTTTGATATAAATTGCTGGTAAACTCTTCACATGTTAATTTAAAATAACACTTAAATTTTTTTTGGTTGAAAGTATACTTTTCGTAAATTTTAATATGAAAATAGGTCAGAGCAATAACAGGGATTTTTCACTAACACATCGATGAAACGGTGTGAAATTCTAGCGATGAACATATTAGGCTTTTCTGTTGTCATGTCATTTGCTTATGTGACAAATACGTTTTAAAATGTTAGTAAACAATTCAAAATATTTGATAAGATTTGTATTTATTTTATTATTGTAGTCGATTTTATTTTAAAATGTGAGTTTTCGTCATCAGAATGTGAAATATTTTTACAGATAATTACCTCCTCTAACTATCTCTACTCTGAAACTTTGTGTCTAATTTTTTTCCCAATGAGATCTGAGTCAAAGGGACTAAACTGTAGTTGGTCATTTCTTTATAAATATTGTCTAAATAAAACTGTTCAAGCCTAGTAGCATGCATAAATTTGTGAAGAGAAAAACTGACCAGAACCTGGAAGATTCGGATGATCAAGCAGCCAAAGACGAAAGAAAAATAAAACGGCGCAAGTATAATCCAGAATATATACCACTCGGCTTCATCGCAGTGGGGACCGATGCTGACCAACCTCTTTGTGTCGTGTGATGCAAACATTATCGAGCGATGAGGTTGAAGCCTGTGAAATTGAGGCACCATTTGACAAAAATGCATTCGAAACTTGCCAGTAAAGCGAAGGAATACTTTGAGAGGCAGAAAGAGCTCAACTTGAAACATAAAGGCAAACTGATGGCCTGCACTACTGTAAACGAGAAAACTCTTCGAGCGTCGTATTTGGTTGGGAGCATTATGAATAGTGCGTTCCAAAAAACATCACACATGAGCTAATTATACCGGCAGCAGTCGACATGTGCGAAGATGTTGTAGGAAAGGATGTTCATCAATGTCCTACTACCATTTTCTACGAAGTACTTGTGCTAAACTGCATTCTCTGCTGTTACTGTTACCAAGTACAGGTCCAGACTGGACATTGAACATGAAATACACAAGTTTATTTCGCATACCACCATGTTTGGACAAACTTTGTAGTGCAAAACAGGCACGGCCTTACCACTGAACAGAAAACTGTGAAACAGACATACCAGTAGAATAAATACTCGGTGATTGTTTCATATTTTGGATAGATAGCTATTTTGGTAGCTGAAATGACTTGTACATGTTTTGCGCGTAACTTAGGCCAGGCCTACCGTTTAGCAGAATTTAAGTAGATTGCATCCGCAAACTTAAGACATATTCTGGCCCATCCTGAGGTACGAAAAGATGAGGCCAGGGCGCCTTGGGCTATGGGGGTCCGCCACCCGGGCTTGGAATGCCTGAGGCATCCGCAGCATAATAAAGGTTGAAAACTTCTGATCTAATTGATAGTTGTCCAGTACACTTGCACGCTTTGTTTTGCTCATGTGATTTACTCTCTTAAGTTATACTTAAAAGTCGATTACCAAAAGGCAAATACATTTCCACCTAACTAGCACAAATAAACATGATAACACCTAGCTTATGTAAAACCTTACAATGGACGACTATTGCTCCAGCCAAATGTACGAAATTAGGAGTAGGGTAAATAAACAGCAGAAACAAAGTCTGCAAAGTTCTATTAATAGCCTTGGCCTCACTTATTTAACCAATTGTTTTTAATGATAATTCATGATTAAGTTTATTGTCATTCATAAATGTGCCACCTTAATATTTCTGATTATGTCATTTCATTATTTTGGTAATGATGAATGATAATTATTAACACATTGTTATCCGTACGGGCTGTATAAATCATTAATGGTCTAACAAAGGGAAATAAATTACTTTTAAAATAAATTCAAACAATGTTTAGCCGATTTGCTACGAAATAAGAAACAGTTCAGTTCATTAAGTAGAAAAGAAAAAGTTCGTCCGTTATTAAATACAATAATAATTACATCATCACCAGGTAACAAATTCAAAAATAAAAAAAGCTCACAAGAAGAATTTTTCAAATATACTTACATGTTTCCTTCTAAGGAACTCATAAGAAAGAAACGCACAAACCTGTAAAAATTAGACGTAGGGTTTAACATAATATCAAAAGTATGTGTCAAAAAAAAAAATGAAATATCGCTTTTATATGGAAAATAGTCGATGAACAGATTAAATCAAACACTTCCATCAAGCGATCTATTTGTACGCAGACGACAACTTTACGTTTGTTTACTGCGACACGGACTTCATTACGTTTTTTTAGGATATATTCTTAAACCAAGTGGTTTTACCTCAAAAAAAAAACAACTCATTAGCTGAGATAAAATAGATTGAAATCTGCTCGAATGAGATATAAATAGGAACAATTAGAATCAGCATTGAAAAGTTTATAGATTGCTTCTATAAAATAATAAAAGGTGCCATATAAAAATATATTAAGTAATATAAACAGTCTAGAAATAGTGCACAATCTGACCAAATTAAACAAATTTCGACCTAAGCCTATAGGAAAGTCACGTTTTTTCTACCTTAATGTATATTTTGATAAAAAAAAATTTGGTACACACATTTATCAAAACAATTCTAAACTTAAGAAATACTTCAAATATTTGTATTGAAAATAAAAGTTAATGAACAGATTTTCCTGCGAAAGATCTAAATAATCAATTTCCCTTCAAATCAAGTTTAGTAAAGTCTGTCTCGAAGAAATAGATTTTTAAAAATATATAATGAATCCCCTTAGATATATAGCAATGAATCAATATTTTCTAGCTTTACGAAAAAAATGTGACTTATCTAGCGAGCATTTCCTTACATCTGAATTACTCACAAACATTGTAGATTCAATGTCAAATTATCAAAGTATCAAATATCAAAGTATGAAAGCTGTGTATCACTAATCTATTTTCTATACCACCTGTTCTCTAACTCTAGTTTAGCTCACACTCTTCGAGCCATAAATAGAATGAAGTCTATAACTCACAAGTGTTTTGTTTTATGTAATTAAAGTATTCTGTGATAATCGCGCCCTGATATCCCACAAATAATGCCAGCACGCATTTTTAACCCCAGGCGGACTTAAAAAAACCTTTCTAGGACATGATAAAGGCCCACGGTTCGAATCAATCAACACCCTCTACATTTGAAAGTGCTGCAAATATCTTTTTACATTAAGGTCAATTTATAGTGCTGCAAATATCCTCTTACATTAAGGTCATTTGATAGTGCTGCTACTTTAGAAACATTAAAGTTTATTACCACAGCTGTACTTACATGGATAAAGTAATATGTCAGTATGCCGAGGTCGGCGGTAAGATTTGGAGCCATTAGAGAAATGAAAACACACGCCAGTAACAGCGTGCCCAAGCTAAGACTGATGATTGATTTGCTCGCAAAGGCTGTAAGAAATACATTATTTAAAAAAATATATGGCAATAGCATTTAGAGTATATTAAAAAAACAAACTTTGTTTCAAATTGAACTTTGTTTAAAATCATTATTTTTCTTTTTGCTTAGTTTAAAGCCAACTACTGCTGAAAGTTTACAGCCAACTACTGCTGAAAGTTTACAAAAACCTTTAAATTTGACGATCTATGGCAGAAGCGTACTTAGGGGATTTCAAATTTGAAAGTCACCCCGGGCCCCATTCTATAATAGGGGGGCAAATATTTTCTTACATTATATATTTAAGTACATTATCTCATGTAATGGTGTCGAATGTCAAAAGCAGGGGCCCCCAAATAAGTCAAGCCCCCACGGGCCCCCAAATCCCTAGGTTTTGCACTGATGTATGAGATATTTTCTATTATCTGTTTTATAAAAAACCAGTCCAATAACGTGAAAGCGAGGGGACACAACTTACCCTATTGTTACATAATTATTATTATCACTGATTGTCGACTTACCGTCGTGTGCAAGGGTTCTCTGACCGACGACTCCTTACCAGTGTGACAAAAAACATTATCCATCCAAGCTGTAAACAGAACAATTAAAATGTATTCATTCATGACAAAATACGGCAATAGTCACAAATCAAAATGTCCAATACATAAATGCAATTGACGGAGTCTGGCAGAGGGACTATATTTTCTTCTATTGTATGTGAACAGTGGTTTTCAAATTTTCGCCTTTCACAATCCTTCAGGACTTTGTTTATTTTTTTACCCACCATAAAGAAAAAACCACCACAATAAAGAAAGCTAAATAAAAGCGTAATTAATTTTTCTGTGGCGATTTTTCATATTTTATTTTCTTTTGCAGGCCAACAAACCTAACATTTTTGTAAAATAAAGAATAGATTGATAACGAGGCAGAAATAGATTCTCGTTCCTCTTTAATTAGGAATTTTAATTTAATATCTAGCCACCTATAATTAGTAATTTCTGGCCAGAACTTTTGAGATCCACAGAAAATTAAATACTCTATCATAATGAACCACCGTTTGTTTTTTTGGCATGGTAGACGAATCTCCATGGGGAAATCAATACCATGCTCTTTCAATCTGTAGATCGAACTTTATGATCAAAATGACGCCGAGTCCTCTTTGTTTATTAGTGATTAATACAAGTTTATGCCAACACCGTCGCTTGCAAACAGTGGGCTCATAAATATCTTTGAATATCCAACTATTCTTTTTCGAGATGACAAACCGTACATAAAATCAATATTTCCAGTGACCTTTGTCATATTTTCAAAAATGACCCTTGTCATATTTTTTACCAAATGACACCGAATCAGATTTTTCAAATGACCTCTTGTCATATTATCCCAAATGACCCTTGTCATATTTTCTCAAATGACCTCTTGTCATATTTTCTCAAATGACCCTTGTCATATTTTCCCAAATGCGACTTTGACATATCTTCTCTCAAATAACCCTTGCTTTTGTTTGGATAAAAAAAGGTAAAGGGGGCCCCTGGGGCAGTTGGCCAGTTTGTCTATCCATAAAAACGGTCCTGATGATGGATTGATGACGAAAAAAATGAAAGGTATTTAATAATATCATCTATTGAATTTGAAGATGTATTTAGTTTGTAAACAAAAAATGTCTGACAAAATGGCTTACAGTTAAAATACCGGCTACAGGGCCAAAGTATACTATGAATACAAACGTTGCACTGACGCCACTCTCTCCGTAGACATAGTGGAAAAATATGTAACCAATGTACGTTCAGAGATAAATAACACAGCAGCATGCAGATACATACAGTTAGATACAATGGACAGGATAGCATACAGACAGATACATACAGACAGATACACGGACAGATACATACAGACAGATACACTGACAGATACATACGGACATATACATATAGACAGATACACGGACAGATACATACAGACAGATACACTGACAGATACATACAGACAGATACACGGACAGATACATACAGACAGATACATACAGACAGATACACGGACAGATACATACAGACAGATACACTGACAGATACATACGGACATATACATATAGACAGATACACGGACAGATACATACAGACAGATACACTGACAGATACATACAGACAGATACACGGACAGATACATACAGACAGATACACGGACAGATACATACAGACAGATACACGGACAGATACATACAGACAGATACACGGACAGATACATGGACAGATACATACAGACAGATACATGGACAGATAAACGGAAAGATACATACAGACAGATACATACATAGACAGCTACATACAGACAGATACATATAGACAGATACACATAGAGATACAAATAAACAGCTACATACAGACAGATACAGACAGACAGATACATACAGACAGATACAGACAGACAGATACATACAGACAGATGTCAGAACAGATAGATATGACATACAGACAGATACATGCAGGCAGATACACGGACAGCCACATACAGATAGATACATACATGAACAGCTACATACTGTCATGAATGTTACATGCAGACAGATAGACGAACAGATACATACAGACAGATACATACATAAACAGCTACATACAGACAGATACATATAGACAGATACACATACAGATACATACAGACAGCTACATACAGACAGATACAGACAGACAGATACAGACAGACAGATACAGACAGACAGATACATACAGACAGATACATACAGACAGATACATACATACAGATACATGCAGGCAGATACACGGACAGCTACATACAGATAGATACATACATGAACAGCTACATACAGACAAATACATGCAGACAGATAGACGAACAGATACATACAGACAGATACATACATAAACAGCTACATACAGACAGATACATATAGACAGATACTACATACAGATACATACCAAAACAGCTACATACAGACAGATGACAGACAGACAGATACAGACAGACAGATAAATACAGATGCAGATATTAGATTAGACAGATACATACAGACAGATACATACAGACAGATACATACAGACAGATACATACAGATACATACAGACAGATACATACAGACAGATACATACAGACAGACAGGTACATACATTTATTAGACACTGATGCACGTACAAACACGCTTATATTTAAACATACATCACTTTATCTATACACATATGATTTTACAAGACTCTAATTACGGACATACGTTTGGATACAATAGTCCTTGTACACTGACACTCAAACGAATAAAACTCTACCAGGTTAAGGACACATATACTTCTAGAATAAAGACATACTTTTTTCTGGGAAATGGACATACACAAATAAATATACTTAGAGACATGCACACAACTAGAACATAGAAATATGTAACGATTAACGTTGCCATAATAAATAAGAACAACTGCAAAGTACCTGCTGGTTCACACCATGTTTAATCATATAACTCCTCATCTAAATATATAAAACAATAAAAAACATAAACCATCCATAGGGGTACCAATACTCATGTCTTCCTTTACTTCCTTCTTAGCCGTCCGTCTGTGATATTTTCTAACTTCCTTTCCATAATAATTAATCATCTGCGATGCTCCGTCACGGGGAATTCCCTGTGACACTTCTCATGTCACAAACAACTATACTTTCAAGATCATCTCTATAACTCTGACTTCATGACCACTAGCTTGATCTCGATACACACACATATATACAACTGTGCGCGTAACACAAGTAACTGCACTATGACAAAAATACATACTGTATACAGAACATAGACATTGAACAATATACTACTTCAGGATAATACAGACATGAGACAACATACTACCAGGATGCAGACATACATATTACCAATGTATAAACGTACATTTTGCTACGATATGGACATACATGATACCAGTATATATACATGAAGTCCTCCACCTATTTTGCGCCTTCGTTCTCTACGTCGCCGGTGCGTACCAAAAATAACCATTTACATTAGCTTTACCTACTGATACAATTGCTACCATTCGTACTATCCCATAATATTATTGTCTACAACTGTTTAACCACTGCACCATACTCTTCAAAAACAATTCGATGTTGATAATGAAACTTTATTTTTTCTTTTTGATTACTTACTTGTAAACAGATTCCATTCCAAAACTTCGTTCGAATGCAAGCATCAGCCCAGATATTAAGGCTAGGAAATACACACAAAACGTCATGTTTGTCCTGTTTTTTTTAATCCATGATTGAACTAACGTGAATATTCATAAAAATGCACTCACACGCACACACACACACACACAATATATACTAAAAATACTCCATAGAACAGAGTTATCAATAGCCATATGACATAGTTTATCTCAGCAAACATAGGAAACAAAAATGACCTATTATAAAGGCTTGGTCCAAAAAATGAAAGATCCACCCCCCCACCCCCTTTATGGTCAGTAATGAAAAAAATTATACGGATGGATAAAATTAATTGGCTTTATAATTGATAAACAAGTGAGAATTAAAACAAACAAATTTGCTAGAATTCATTTTTTTTCAATAACAAATATTTTAAATAGTTAAGACTATTTTCACTATAAGCTTTATTTTCAGACAGTTTATCATAAATCAATCCCTATTTGACATCAATCAGTGTATCGATAAGATATACTTTTGTATCAGTCAGTATATAATAATCACATATTGATAAACAAGTATGTAAAATAGAGATAAAAAACCACGTATAACTTACCAATAGGGGCCAGAAATCCTATCAGGAGGTATCTCTTTCTCCTGATGTTTAACAAATTATACAGAGAGTAAGAAAAAGATATCAAAAAGCCAGTGCTGAATGTAGACAGAAGGCAGGCCATCTTGAGAGATTTGTTCTACAAGCAAAACGAAAAAAAAAACATATATTCCAAGGAAGCGGTGTACCCGCCCGATGGTTGTTGTGCACAGCTCTGATTGGTAAAACAGAATAACAGGTTTCTTAGTTTTAATCAATTCCAAGAGAATAAACGATGGGAGGGGGGGGGGGTAATGGGGGGGTTCATCTTATTCAGCTTATTAAGAAAGCAAACTAATTCAGATTATGATAATCTCAAAGTTGCTGAATAATACAGAAATAGTTTTCATTCATTTGAGCTCAGAACATTTTCAGCAGACTGTTTGGGTAATAAACACCTGACTGTTTGCTCTCAGAACATTTTCAGCAGACTGTTTGGGTAATAAACAACTGACTGTTTCGCTCTTCATAATATTTTAAGCAGATTGTTTGGTTAATAAACACCTGACTGTTTGCTCCTCAGAATATTTTCAGCAGATTGTTTGGTTAATAAACACCTGACTGTTTGCTCCTCAGAACATTTTCAGCAGATTGTTTGGTTAATAAACAGTTTGCTTTTTTCAAGATAATAAAGTCAATTTTGTTATACTATTAGTATCAGTGACTTCTTTGAACCTATTTTTGGAAATCGGAAAACCAAATTTGCCTCCTTTTTATGTACAGGCCCGTTTTGCTTAGCAGAGCAAGTAATGGGTCATGGGTCATGATGGGTCTGGGTAAAGAACTTGATGGGTCATATGGGTCATGGCTCAAGCTCAGTGACCCATTACTTGCTCTGTTGCTTAGTGCCACGAGGTCACATGCCAGTTATTTCGATTGTTGTTTTGTTCAACCTTTGAAAGTGGGCTTACCAGGTTGTCTCGCTTTGTTTAGCCAACCCCACACACACACACACACCCCTTTTTTTTTGGTCACATGTTAAAATTATTATACTCAAATAGTTAAAATAAAATAACACTGACCTCTTCAATGGAGAAATGAAACGAAGATGCCAATCCAAACAGACACCATCATGACAAAGTTACCAATGACAGGCAGGAAAATATTTGAATAGTGCGTAGTCCTTTGTTAATAGGATAAATAGAAATAATACAAGTTTCCACTAGTGGCTTATCCATTGTCTTAAAATTCTATTATGGATCATGGGTGTACATAGATAAGATACCATCAGTTAACTTTCGTATCAGCAGCATATAATTATCATACGCTGATATCCGCCTTGGTATGGTTGCTTGTATGGCTGATAAAAACAATCTGTAATTCTGATTTTGTTCTTAAAACTAACTGTATTTTTCATAAAATTTGATTGACATTTCATGGCTACGCTGATCTACCATACTACACTGTAAAAGACGAGGCCCGTAGCGTACGTGGTCAAATAATGATGAAAAACTGTCTGAAGTGCAATGTTTGGAAATTTTTAGAGCATTCTAAAAGTGCAAGCTACACTTAAGATAAATACATCATTCAACTTAGGACAAAACAATGAGTAAGTACTGAAATTTTCAGCCTGATACCTCTTTTAGTTTTTGAAATATCCACGTTCAAATATACGCGCAAATGTAAATGTCACGTAATCTCGCGACTGCCTCCCTAAAAATTAAAAAAATCATATCTCAGAAAGTTTTTTTTCATTCAAATGGCCTAAAATTTTCAGGAATCACTCAACTTTGAATGTACCAATAAGCCCTGAAAATTTCAGGAAGATCTGAGGGGGTCGGGTGAACAATTGTCAAAAAACTGGTTGAGTTGACATGGAATGACCCAAATATCATTATTTTCTATAATCTTTAAGCTATTATAATAGTGTTTTTTACCAACTACTCGAGAACAGGCAAAAACACACACAAAATAAAATATTGAAATATCATATGTGTACGTACAACATACTACTAGTAGGCTGGCAAAACTGGCCAAACAGCTCTTTGTTTATCTTATACTGTATTTCGTCCAGCATGTCTGAATTCTCTTTAGATACTTATAAGACATAGCCCTAGCCTCGATGAGCACACTGTAAGCCATCTCGTACGTTTGCAGAAAAGTTTGAGTACATGGTTGCAAATTTGAGGCCGACAGCTATTGTAAAAAAGAATAGAATAATCTAAATATTGTATCTATTTATTCTTTTTTTTAAATGTCGATTCTAATTTGTGCGAATGAAAGACATTACAAATAATGTGTCAAATCTCCAGTGTCAACTCTTCTAATATACTAGCGTTAATATTAAAAACTGTACTTCGCTTCAATTAGCTTGCGATAATCTGCTAATATTGAAATAATACCATATACAGTTATTATAATTTTATATTTTACTCATGTTCACAACAAATTTGTTTTTTTTTTTCAATAAATGCTTCTGTTTTTTTTATTTTTTAAAATATTTTTTACGTCTTTTTCTCGAAGATATTCATCAAAAATATTAAATACGGACTGGAAGAGTGGTGTACATACTTGACTGTCGACCTGAGAGTCCTGGGTTCATGATCCTTCTCGGCAGAGAAACTTGAAATTTTTCCAGGTGCAGTTGTGCTAAGTCATAACCACAATCCCTTTATATGCCGTTAGGTTATAGAAACAGATGAATTCTGTTATTTCATCAGCCCAGATGGCCCGTTAGGGGTTAGATAAGTGAAACTTTTTACTTGATATCCGAATTAAAATAGAATTTTTCTTTTTAATGTTTATTCCTAAATTTATTTATGCACTTGTTTCTTTAATTTAAGGGATTTTAAAAAAGTGGATTATATCCACGTGGCATTGACTGGCATCTATTTATAATAGAATTTAGTGTAGAAAAAATAAAGATTTACAAAATTACCGTTAGATATAGCTTTGCAGATGATTTTATAAGGTGAAAGGATCTTTATAATTCCATGGTAAACAGTAAAAGATTACCGATTAAAGAAAATATTTACTAACAATCACTAAGAATACATACAAAAACTACTGGCATTCAAAGATTAGCGTATAAGTATTTGTTGTAGTTTAGACTATAAAAAAAATTAAACCCTTGAGTAGTTTGGAAAGAATTAACAAATCGTTAAGAATACAACAACTAAAATGCTTATACTTTCAATTGTGTATTATCTATTTCTGAAACAGCAAAACGTGCCCAATTACGTAAGAATGATCAACGAAACATTGCTTCTTCATGCTTTTTATAACAGCACATTTGGGTAAAATTGGTGACAGAAATAAGCTTTATATATAAACTTAGAATATTAATATAATAGAAACAAAAAAGGTCGGCGCCGAACCGCATATATTATTTCTTTCTTTTGTCCGTTTGCTTTTTCGTCGACTTGAATGAACGCATCCTGCGTATAAACTCAATATATATATATATATATATATTATATATATATATATATATATATAATATATATGTTGACGGAGTTCTGGTTAATCATCGAAAGCACATAAATAATACAACAGTATTCCAGTTTAAAATACAATCACGAGAAAAATCGAAATTTGCCCGAAACCAAAAATAATGCAGGTCTCACTGATCAGCTTCAAGGGCACATAAATCATGATATGGTTTTGAAGGCCCAGTTTAAAGAAATATATTTTATTTTATTTGATTAATCCTGACCAACGGTTTCATGTTTCGTGGGTAAAATATATTAAAGTTTATATACCTTATTCCAGTCGAAATTTGGCTTGCATGTATGAACGTTGTTTAAATTTGATGATATAAAGAGCGTGAAAGTACCCAAGATTTGTCTGAAGATCTCATGGTGTCAGGTGGTTCACTTTAGGCGTACGAGGCAGAGATGGCAGTCATATTTGGATAAAGAGGAACACATTTGATCTTTCAATGACTTTCCTCAGCATTGTCGAACCATTGGTAAGCCTTGAATCCCATGGTCCCAGGAATGAGCTCACCAAATTGAAAGATAGGCACTTTTTATTGGAGCTCGGTGCTTCTCGTGCAGTCATCAACAAGACGATAAAGGGGGAAAATGTTCGTAGCCGGATTCAGTCACGGTCCAAAACTGACCCGTGGTGGGGCTCAGGGGGATCTAGCAGGTATTTTTGGAATTTCAAATTGCAATCGCAATTGTCATTTAGGTGCGTACTTTTGAAGTTTGAGGCCCGATGTTGATTCCCTTTTGCCGACTCTGGGGAGAAATTGAGATAACCGTGGATCAGATGCTTTTTGAGCGCTCCGCATGATGAACCGCAGAACGGCCTCTGAAACTTGTCGGTCACGGAGCCGTGCCATCTCAAGATGCTGAGGACAGCAGCTTTTGATCCTCGTATACCTTCAATATAATTGGTAGTTCCAGCCCATAAAGTTATCACTGAGAGATAGTTCAGATATAGAGGGTGTAGTATGTGCTTGTATTTTAAATAATACAATAAACTGATTTATATATGCCTTTACATTTTTTAAACAAGTAGCAATATATATATATATATATATATATATATATATATATGGCTCATTCACCAATCATTTTTGTAATTATTATTTATAATGCCCTATCCTCTCTCGTCTAAAAATAAAAAACTTTCTGTCCCCCAACCCCCATGGTAAAATTACCTCCCATCTTTCCAACATCAACTTCACCCTAAAAATAGAACCCTTAAAAAATAAAAAAGGGCACAAAACTTTCCTTTTTCTTCTATTAAATATTACAAGTAAAACAAACAAACCTTGAAACTCAACGATTAATGTCCCTTTAACTGGCTTTCAGTTTCAAACCAGATAAATCGAATTATTTTTCCTTTGTTTATATCAACCATATTTTTTTTGGTAATGCATTGCAAATTTTTATATAGTTTATAATGTTTTGATGCCTAAGTCTTGAGATATAAACTAATAACTAATAATTTTGGAAAAACTAAGGAACCATTTGAAATGCCTTGAAATAAAAGAATTAATTTATTTTATTTTAAAATTGTGAAATGGCTTCGACATTCGTAATTACCTTTTGGTGAAAATGTTTATAAAAAAAATACTCTCCAATCAATTATTAACGGAGGTCCCTATCACTATGTGTTCATAATTTGTAATGAATGCTTTGGTGGTGGGTCTTTGTCTCCAATAATCTTGTAATTGAGGTAAACATCCCGCTTTAATTTCAAATTGGATGAATTCTAAAATCATTTTTATATTTAAACCATTTTAAAAAGATTTTATTTTTGGCTGATCAGAATACTTTTTGATATTGTTAAAAACTATAATGTATTAAGAAATAAATTTATTTCAATTTAAAGTTGTACGTGAAAACAGCACTTCTTCAGACGTTACACCGTTTGAGTTCTGAGGTTTTCAAGGTGTAGTACCATTGCAGATTCAAATTGCTAAATCCCGTCTTAATGAAGCCCAAATCCAATTTCTGTTTGAATTTGTTTAAATAAACAGGTGTCCAAGATGATTAAATGCATTTAACCAAAAATTCTAACAATCGATAAAATATATCAGAAGATACCCGTCAATATTGATAAACGTATCTATCAAATCACTCAATGATAACCATCTGACCAACCAATATTGGTGAACTTTATGTGTTTTTAATTTTCATCCTACCATAAACTAATAATGGCATGGCAGCATAGGATAATGGAAAACTTACTAAACGACCAGAAATACATATCCCAACATTTCTTTCACTTGATGTCGAAACTTGAACCGAATGACGATGAATTGAGCTTTCATGATCTAACAACGTTCCATAACTATTCTCCTTTTAAACCGGGTATGCATCTGGACGTTAGCTATGCATAAATCTGGATAATAACTATGTATACATCTGATATTGAATGTATAATCTGGAGAAGATAACCCAGGTATACATCTGGATATTAGCTTATGGTATAACCTGATAATAACTATGTATACATCTGGATATTAGCTAGTGTATAAATCTGATAATAACTATAATAATATCTGATTAGATATTAATAAATCTTGATAATAACTATGTATACATCTGGATATTAAGCATGTATAAATCGAGATAACAACTATGTATACATCTGGATATATTAAAGCAGTATAATCATCTGATAATTAAATTATGTATACATCTGGATGTTAAAGCAACAGAGTCTGATATTTAGCTATGTATAAATCTGGATAATAACTATTTATACATCTGGATATATTTTTGAATATATATAAATCTTTATAATAACTATAAAGGGCATCTGATATTGGCTGGTACACATCTGATGAATAACTATGCATATATTCGGATATTAACTTGTGCATAAATCTTGATATTAGCTGGTGTATACATCTGGATATTAGCTATGTAAACATGTGGAGATTAGTTATGTAAACATGTGGGAGCTATACAAATGATGTGGATATTAGCTATGTATACATCTGATACATATGCAAGTGTGGATATTAGCTATGTAAACATGTGAACATTGTAGTTGGAAATTATCTATGTTCATTTCACTTTTGATTATAAACGAAAGAGATCATTCAAATTGAGAGTCAAAAAATGAACACCCAGAGAATGTGACAATGTTTTTATATGGCTCCACACAGTGCGTGTTTGTGGTGGGTAAGGTGTTATGGAGGTGTGGTGTGTAGAGCGTCCGACTTTCGACGGAGAATCCAGGGTTCAAACCTTACTAAGACCTTTGGACCCTTTTTTCAGGTCTAAGAAAGTCATCAAGTCCACCCATCTTTAAATGGGTATCCGTCTTTAAGTTGTGTAAATAATGGCGGCTTGGGCGGTTAAACCATACAATCACTTTGTATGCCGAAGTTACTGAAATAGATGGATTCTACATTCTTTTCATTTGGTTGATTAGTCCTTAGAGGCTTAAGATAACTTATTTTTTTATAAAGGTTATGGCTAGAACTATGCTATCAATGTATCATTTTCAACTGAGATTTCATGGTTTACCACATGTGCAAATATTTACAAATTTCTAAAACATAAATATTAGAGTGCCGAACGGGAACATATTGTTACGACTTACTACACAGAATGACACACAGGACACGGGTTCAATATGTCTAAACTAATACATTTATTTGTCATAATAAAATTTACTAAACATTAATTCCATAACCAAACTATAAAATCCACATAGGAAACAAATCACTGCCGGCCAAGTGAGCTGTCAAACAAAATGTCACTAAATCTTGCTCTTCAAAACAATTAAGAATCAATTAATCACATATGTCCCGTCCACCTACAATCATTGTGTTCACGTCACTTAGTCTCTACGCACGTTCATCTCTAGCTGGATATGACTCAACCAGGTGATGACCGGTCCAGCGCTTAAGCGAAAGATATCATGAACAATATTGCACCAAAATGCTTTGAGTAGCTTCCATCACTGCAATGTGATTTAATCTTCCTTTTTATTGCAGTGATTAACATATTTTTTTTCGTTCTACTGATTCAGATTTGTTGGTCAGGAAAATATAATAAGGACCAATCATCCCCAGGTGTTCCGAATATGCATTTCTAAGGTTTTTTGCGGAATTCGATTCCCCGCCTAAAAGCAATTTAAGACTAGAAGTTAATCAACTCTACATAGACGGAACTAATAAGGTGATACTTTCTAAAAAAAAATTATTTTTTATTGTAATTCAAAAAGAAATATAAAGGTTGGGTAAGGGTTTTATACAGCTCACCTAGAGGCAGGTAGAGGGGACAGGTGGTAAAAAAAAATTATTTTTATGGTGTAGATGGTCAAAAAGAAATGTAGACTGGTGGTAAAAGTGGTGGTACAGCCACCTGGAGGCAGAGTAAGAGGGGACTGGTGGTAGAGAGGTAGTAGACTGGTGGTAGAGTGGTGGTAGAGTGGTGGTAGAGCAAGGGCAGAGTGGTGAAGAGCGCTTGACTGTTGAACTGATTGTCCCGGGTTCGATTCTCAGTCAGACCCTTGGGACTTTTCAGGTCCTAGCTTAAGTCCCCCAAGTCCACCCAGCTTTAAATGGGTACCTGACTTTAGGTTGGGGGAGTAAAGGGGCGGCTGGGCGTTGTGTTAACCACACAATCCCTTCATTTCATATGCCGAGGTTACACTTCATCTGCCCCGATGAGCCCCTTTGGGGATTAAGGGAACTTTACTTCCTAGAGCCAAGTATATTAGAAGCATTAGAATGAGTAGATAGAGCTCACTGACGGCTGTATGGATAAAGAGTAGGTTTACCCCCCCCCCCCTAGACCACGGCTGGAGTGTCGATGTAGCCAGGAGTACTTTTCCCAGACACCGATACACCGTCACGGTATTGTGAAATTGATCAAACTTAAGCTTAATAATTTTTTTTCAAGTTTTTAATAAGTCATTTCAAAACCAGTCTATTACTGTTACCAAGCCGCTTCACAAAGATCCCTATTCAAATGAATCCAGGCCCTTATGTTGTATGCGGGAGGTTGTTTTCTGGGCTGAATTATAAATCTAAAATTTTTTTTATTGAGGGAGTAGTTTCCCTAATAATTTGAAACAGTTTAAACTTGGATAACTAATAACAACTTTCATCTTATTTTAATCAACTAATTTTTCTTTTAATATTCAGTGGTGGTTTTTTTTCAACATAAAAGCTATATATTCCAAATAGAACCATTACGTATAAATTTGAATGAAAAATTGTCCCCTTGAAAGAGTGTTTCCTCGGTAGTTAGTGCGCAGGGAAGTGAAAAAATTCCACCACTTTAGCTTAGCTGATTGGAATCTTTAGGAATTTTAGTTTCCTAAATTGATGACGAGCTGAACGAAAGCACCGCTAGTAATTGCAGTTGTTTTGATTGGGGTGGGTGGTGGGCGGGGGGGGGGGGTAAACCATTGTGCGTGATAGACAATTGTAAAGAAATGGTTTGTTTAAAAAAAAAGCAGTGTGTGCATATATATTTGTGAACAGATTTCTTAGTGTCGGAGCCAAATGAGATAAGCTATTGCTTATGATTCCATTGAATGTTAAGATTATTCAATTTTGTTCTTAACTAATTTCCAAGTCCCCACCCATTCTCTGTGAAAAATTTAGGTCTGCCACGTGTGGCCCGACGGTTGCCGCCTGGAGAACCTGTACATATTCTTGACCTGCAACTGTGAGGAGACCGGTAGATACAGCTACGCCGTCGCCATTCGTATTCCAGCACGGTGGGTCAACAACATGGGTTACGGCGTGTACGTGTTTGACGGCGACACCAAAGTCAAAGAGAGCTGTGAATTTGAAATTCGCGATAAATTGGGTAAAGCATTTGAAAACCTTTTGTTTCAACATAACCATACAGAGAACAACAATTGAATAGTAGACCACTATATGAATTTTTTTTTATAGGCGACCATGTTTGTTTAAATAACTTTTTTTTACCGACGCAAATATCATTGCATATATATTTTTATAACACCCGTATTAAAAAATGTATGCGTCTAAGTGTAATGTTGAAATTTAAACAAAAAGAAAAAAAAATACTTTTAATTGCTTGAACAAGTCGATCTTCGCTTTAAAGCGTTAGAAATGTAGTTGGCTTTAAGATTCTTCGAAATGTTATTCATTGGGACGGGTGGTCGTGCGGTGTAGAGAGCTCGACTGTCGACCGGAGGGTCCCGTTTTCGAATCTCAGTGAGAACCTTGGGATTTTTTCAGGTCCTGATGAAAGTCCCCAAGTCCACCCAGCTTTAAATGGGTACATGACTTTAAGTTGGGGGAGTAAAGGCGGCTGGGCGTTGTGCTAACCACACAACCCCCTTCATATGCCGAGGTTATAGAAACAAATGAATTCTACACTTTATCTGCCCCGATAGCCCGTTAGGGTTAAGGGAACGTTACTTTTTTTTTTAATGTTATTCAGTGTCTAATAGACTCTAAAAGCTTTTAACATTTCTAAAAAAAATTGCATGTAAAGCTATACCTGTTTTATTTTTCAAATAGTGTCTAAGATGAGGTTCCTAGTTTGGAAAGTTAAAACTGAACACAATAATTTTTCTTGCCTCTTTGAGTAGAAACATTTTGTGTATGACAGATTTATAGATTTATAGATTGATGCACTACAATTTTCAACTTATTGAGTTATTTATATTCGTTTGTTTCCTCCCCCCCCCCACACACACACAGTAAGAAATTGCTCTAACACAAGGGAAGTCTATTATTACCCTTTTCTGAGATCCAAGAATGGACATCAACGGTCGCAAGGTAATACAAATTAAAATTAACTTTATTAATTGGAAACTTCTGTTAAATGAGAATGTCAACGACGGATACACCAAAAAAAAAAGTTGCATTAATATTTAACACTGGATTTATTTATATTTTAAATTTTTTATTGACTTTCAGTCTCACCATTAGCACTTTTCGTCTCCGTGGTGTCTGCCGGGATTTTACAACTGAAGCTTTCTGACCTGGTACTGAGAAGGTCGTGAT
>JAGDYQ010000299.1:316348-332518 GCA_021962125.1 Bulinus truncatus
GTGGGCAAGTCAAGGAAAGTAGTAATTTTTTATAAATTTTTGCTTGGTTTGGTTGATTGGTTAGCTTTTTAGCTAAACAAAAATACTAGCTATGCCACTGTACAGTCGCAGACAACAATGTGCAGGATTGAAAACTTCGCTGGTATTTCCTTATATTTTCGTCAGAAGCCTGAACTAGACTACATACATGTACTACATGTGTACTTGTGCAGTGAGTTTTGAGTCATGTCATCTTGGCAATCAATATTTCTTACTTACTGAGCTCTGACATCACTGTTAAAACATCCGGATCTCTGCAAACGTGTGTATTGTTGATAACTGGTCTGGTTAATCAGTGGTCACAGTTATTATATGCCTCGATTGGCCTAGAAATAATCTTACACAAAAAGTTTTTGATATAAATTGGTTGGTAAACTCTTCACATGTTAATTTAAAATAACACTTAAATTTTTTTTGGTTGAAAGTATACTTTTGTAAATTTTAATATGAAAATAGGTCAGAGCAATAACAGGGATTTTTCACTAACACATCGATGAAACGGTGTGAAATTCTAGCGATGAACATATTAGGCTTTTCAAGTTGTCATGTCATTTGCTTATGTGACAAAATACGTTTTAAAATGTTAGTAAACACCTCAAAATATTTGATAAGATTTGTATTTATTTTATTATTGTAGTCGATTTTATTTTAAAATGTGAGTTTTCGTCATCAGAATGTGAAATATTTTTACAGATAATTACCTCCTCTACCATCTCTACTCTGAAACTTAGTGTCAATTTTTTTCCCAATGAGATCTGGAGTCAAAGGACTAAACTGTAGTTGGTCATTTCTTGGCAAATATTGTCTAAATAAAACTGTTCAAGCCTAGTAGCATGCATAAATTCGAGAAGAGAAAAACTGACCAGAACCTGGAAGATTCGGATGATCACCAGCCAAAGACGAAAGAAAAATAAAACGGCGCAAGTATAATCCAGAATATATACCACTCGGCTTCATCGCAGTGGGGACCGATGCCGACCAACCTCTTTGTGTCGTGTGATGCAAACATTATCGAGTTATGAGGTTGAAGCCTGTGAAATTGAGGCACCATTTGACAAAAATGCATTCGAAACTTGCCAGTAAAGCGAAGGAATACTTGGAGAGGCAGAAAGAGCTCAACTTGAAACATAAAGGCAAACTGATGGCCTGCACTACTGTAAACGAGAAAACTCTTCGAGCGTCGTATTTGGCTGGGAGCATTATGAATAGTAAAGTTCCAAAAACATCACACATGAGCTAATTATACCGGCAGCAGTCGACATGTGCGAAGATGTTGTAGGAAAGGATGTTCATCAATGTCCTACTACCATTTTCTACGAAGTACTTGTGCTAAACTTTACCCTCTGCTGTTACTGTTGTCAAATACAGGTCCAGATTGACATTGAACATGAATACACAAGTTTATTTCGCATACCACCATGTTTGGACAAACTTTAGTGCAAAACAGGCACGGCCTTACCACTGAACAGAAAACTGTAAAACAGACATACCAGTAGAATAAATACTGGGTGATTGTTTCATATTTTGGATAGATAGCTATTTTGGTAGCTGAAATGACTTGTACATGTTTTGCGCGTAACTTAGGCCAGGCCTACCGTTTGGCAGAATTTAAGTAGATTGCAGAGTCCGGCAAACCGTTAAGACATATTCTGGGCCCATCCTGAGGTACGAAAAGATGAGGCCAGGGCGCCTTGGGCTATGGGGTCCGCCACCCGGGCTTGGAATGCCTGAGGCATCCGCACATAATAAAGGTTGAAAACTTCTGATCTAATTGATAGTTGTCCAGTACACTTGCACGCTTTGTTTTGCTCATGTGATTTACTCTCTTCAGTTATACTTAAAAGTCGATTACCAAAAGGCAAATACATTTCCACCTAACTAGCACAAATAAACATGATAACACCTAGCTTATGTAAAACCTTACAATGGACGACTATTGCTCCAGCCAAATGTACGAAATTAGGAGTAGGGTAAATAAACAGCAGAAACAAAGTCTGCAAAGTTCTATTAATAGCCTTGGCCTCACTTATTTAACCAATTGTTTTTAATGATAATTCATGATTAAGTTTATTGTCATTCATAAATGTGCCACCTTAATATTTCTGATTATGTCATCTTCTCATTATTTTGGTAATGATGAATGATAATTATTAACACATTGTTATCCGTACGGGCTGTATAAATCATTAATGGTCTAACAAAGGGAAATAAATTACTTTTAAAATAAATTCAAACAATGTTTAGCCGATTTGCTACGAAACAAGAAACAGTTCGAAGTTCATTAAGTAGAAAAAAGAAAAAGTTCGTCCGTTATTAAATACAATAATAATTACATCATCACCAGGTAACAAATTCCAAAATAAAAAAAAATCACAAGAAGAATTTTTCAAATATCACTTACATGTTTCCTTCTAACCCACTCATAAGAAAGAAACGCACAAACCTGTAAAAATTAGACGTAGGGTTTAACATAATATCAAAAGTATGTGTCAAAAAAAAAAATGAAATATCGCTTTTATATGGAAAATAGTCGATGAACAGATTAAATCAAACACTTCCATCAAGCGATCTATTTGTACGCAGACGACAACTTTACGTTTGTTTACTGCGACACGGACTTCATTACGTTTTTTTAGGATATATTCTTAAACCAAGTGTTTTACCTTTAAAAAAAACAACCTATTAGCTGAGATAAAATAGATTGAAATCTTGTTCTGAACAGATATAAATAGGAACAATTAGAATCGTACATTGAAAGCTAGTAGATTGCTTCTATAAAATAATAAAAGGTGCCATATAAAAATATATTAAGTAATATAAACAGTCTAGAAATAGTGCACAATCTGACCAAATTAAACAAATTTCGACCTAAGCCTATAGGAAAGTCACGTTTTTTCTACCTTAATGTATATTTTGATAAAAAAAATTTTAAAATACACATTTATCAAAAACAATTTAAACTTAAGAAATACTTCAAATATTTGTATTGAAAATAAAAGTTAATGAACAGATTTTCCTGCGAAAGATCTAAATAATCAATTTCCCTTCAAATCAAGTTTAGTAAAGTCTGTCTCGAAGAAATAGATTTTTAAAAATATATAATGAATCCCCTTAGATATATAGCAATGAATCAATATTTTCTAGCTTTACGAAAAAAATGTGACTTATCTAGCGAGCATTTCCTTACATCTGAATTAATTACAAACATTGTAGATTCAATGTCAAATTATCAAAGTGGTCAAACATCAAAGCATGAAAGCTGTGTATCACTAATCTATTTTCTATACCACCTGTTCTCTAACTCTAGTTTAGCTCACACTCTTCGAGCCATAAATAGAATGAAGTCTATAACTCACAAGTGTTTTGTTTTATGTAATTAAAGTATTCTGTGATAATCGCGCCCTGATATCCCACAAATAATGCCAGCACGCATTTTTAACCCAGGCGGACTTAAAAACCTTTCTAGGACATGATAAAGGCCTACGGTTCGAATCAGCCGACACCCTCTTACATTTGAAAGTGCTGCAAATATCTTTTTACATTAAGGTCAATTTATAGTGCTGCAAATATCCTCTTACATTAAGGTCATTTGATAGTGCTGCTACTTTAGAAACATTAAAGTTTATTACCACAGCTGTACTTACATGGATAAAGTAATATGTCAGTATGCCGAGGTCGGCGGTAAGATTTGGGGCTGCCAGAGAAATGAAACACACGCCAGTAACAGCGTGCCTGTTAAGACTGACGATTGTTTCGTAAAGGCTGTAAGAAATACATTATTTAAAAAAATATATGGCAATAGCATTTAGAGTATATTAAAAAAACAAACTTTGTTTCAAATTGAACTTTGTTTAAAATCATTATTTTTCTTTTTGCTTAGTTTAAAGCCAACTACTGCTGAAAGTTTACAGCCAACTACTGCTGAAAGTTTACAAAAACCTTTAAATTTGACGATCTATGGCAGAAGCGTACTTAGGGGGGATTTCAAATTTGAAAGTCACCCCGGGCCCCAGCTTGTGAGGGGGGGGCAAATATTTTCTTACATTATATATTAAGTACATTATCTCATGTAATGGTGTCGAATGTCAAAAGCAGGGGCCCCCAAATAAGTCAAGCCCCCACGGGCCCCCAAATCCCTAGGTTTTGCACTGATGTATGAGATATTTTCTATTATCTGTTTTATAAAAAACCAGTCCAATAACGTGAAAGCGAGGGGACACAACTTACCCTATTGTTACATAATTATTATTATCACTGATTGTCGACTTACCGTCGTGTGCAAGGGTTCTCTGACCGACGACTCCTTACCAGTGTGACAAAAAACATTATCCATCCAAGCTGTAAACAGAACAATTAAAATGTATTCATTCATGACAAAATACGGCAATAGTCACAAATCAAAATGTCCAATACATAAATGCAATTGACGGAGTCTGGCAGAGGGACTATATTTTCTTCTATTGTATGTGAACAGTGGTTTTCAAATTTTCGCCTTTCACAATCCTTCAGGACTTTGTTTATTTTTTTACCCACCATAAAGAAAAAACCACCACAATAAAGAAAGCTAAATAAAAGCGTAATTAATTTTCTGTATAGATTTTTCATATTTACTTTTGCAGGCTAACAAACCTAACATTTTTGTAAAATAAAGAATAGATTGATAATTATGCAGAAATAGATTCTCGTTCCTTTAATTAGGAATTTTAATTTAATATCTAGCCACCTATAATTAGCCCCTGGCCAGAACTTTTGAGATCCACTGAAAATTAAATACTCTATCATGTAACCACCGTTTGTTTTTTTGGCATGGTAGACGAATCTACGGAAATCAATACCATGCTCTTTCAATTCGCAGATCGAACTTATGATCAAAATGACGCCGAGTCCTCTTTGTTTATTAGTGATTAATACAAGTTTATGCCAACACCGTCGCTTGCAAACAGTGGGCTCATAAATATCTTTGAATATCCAACTATTCTTTTTCGAGATGACAAACCGTACATAAAATCAATATTTCCAGTGACCTTTGTCATATTTTCAAAAATGACCCTTGTCATATTTTACCAAATGACACTTGTCATATTTTCTCAAATGACCCTTGTCATATTATCTCAAATGACCCTTGTCATATTTTCTCAAATGACCCTTGTCATATTTTCTCAAATGACCCTTGTCATATTTTCCCAAATGACTTTTGACATATTTTCTCAAATAACCCTTGCTTTTGTTTGGATAAAAAAAGGTAAAGGGGGCCCCTGGGGCAGTTGGCCAGTTTGTCTATCCATAAAAACGGTCCTGATGATGGATTGATGACGAAAAAAATGAAAGGTATTTAATAATATCATCTATTGAATTTGAAGATGTATTTAGTTTGTAAACAAAAAATGTCTGACAAAATGGCTTACAGTTAAAATACCGGCTACAGGGCCAATGTATACCATGAATACAAACGTTGCACTGACGTCACTCTCGCTGTAATATAGTGGAAAAATATGTAACTCAATGTACGTTCAGAGATAAACACACAGCAGAGCAGATACATACAGACAGATACACGGACAGATACATACAGACAGATACATACAGACAGATACACGGACAGATACATACAGACAGATACACTGACAGATACATACGGACATATACATATAGACAGATACACGGACAGATACATACAGACAGATACACTGACAGATACATACAGACAGATACACGGACAGATACATACAGACAGATACATACAGACAGATACACGGACAGATACATACATATAGATACACTTTACAGATGCATGGTTTGACATATACATATAGACAGATACACGGACAGATACATACAGACAGATACACTGACAGATACATACAGACAGATACACGGACAGATACATACAGACAGATACACGGACAGATACATACAGACAGATACACGGACAGATACATACAGACAGATACACGGACAGATACATGGACAGATACATACAGACAGATACATGGACAGATAAACGGAAAGATACATACAGACAGATACATACATAGACAGCTACATACAGACAGATACATATAGACAGATACACATACAGATACATACAAACAGCTACATACAGACAGATACAGACAGACAGATACATACAGACAGATACAGACAGACAGATACATACAGACAGATACATACAGACAGATACATACAGACAGATACATGCAGGCAGATACACGGACAGCTACATACAGATAGATACATACATGAACAGCTACATACAGACAAATACATGCAGACAGATAGACGAACAGATACATACAGACAGATACATACATAAACAGCTACATACAGACAGATACATATAGACAGATACACATACAGATACATACAGACAGCTACATACAGACAGATACAGACAGACAGATACAGACAGACAATTCGGACACAGATACACAAAGCAGAGATACATACAGACAGATACATACATACAGATACATGCAGGCAGATACACGGACAGCTACATACAGATAGATACATACATGAACAGCTACATACAGACAAACCATACAGACAGATAGACGAACAGATACATACAGACAGATACATACATAAACAAGCATACAGACAGATACATATAGACAGAAGTACGTTATAGATACATACAAACAGCTACATACAGACAGATACAGACAGACAGATACAGACAGACAGATACATACAGACAGATACAGACAGACAGATACATACAGACAGATACATACAGACAGATACATACAGACAGATACATACAGATACATACAGACAGATACATACAGACAGATACATACAGACAGACAGGTACATACATTTATTAGACACTGATGCACGTACAAACACGCTTATATTTAAACATACATCACTTTATCTATACACATATTTTTTTACACTCTAATTACGGACATACGTTTGGATACAATAGTCCTTGTACACTGACACTCAAACGAATAAAACTCTACCAGGTTAAGGACACATATACTTCTAGAATAAAGACATACTTTTTTCTGGGAAATGGACATACACAAATAAATATACTTAGAGACATGCACACAACTAGAACATAGAAATATGTAACGATTACGTTGTAATAAATAAGAACAACTGCAGTACCTGCTGGTTCACACCATGTTTAATCATATAACCTCTCATCACAATATAAACAATAAAAACACAAACAATTGTTAGGGGTACCAATACTCATGTCTTCCTTTACTTCCTTCTTAGCCGTCCGTCTGTGATATTTTCTAACTTCCTTTCCATAATAATTAATCATCTGCGATGCTCCGTCACGGGGAATTCCCTGTGACACTTCTCATGTCACAAACAACTATACTTTCAAGATCATCTCTATAACTCTGACTTCATGACCACTAGCTTGATCTCGATACACACACATATATACAACTGTGCGCGTAACACAAGTAACTGCACTATGACAAAAATACATACTGCGCCAGAACATAGACATTGGACAACATACTACTAGGATACAGACATGAGACAACATACTACCAGGATGCAGACATACATATTACCAATGTATAAACGTACATTTTGCTACGATATGGACATACATGATACCAGTATATATGTTTACATGAAGTCCCTCCACCTATTTTGCGCTTTTCTTTCAAGTTCTCTACGTCGCCGGTGCGTACCAAAAATAACCATTTACATTAGCTTTACCTACTGATACAATTGCTACCATTCGTACTATCCCACACTATATTGTCTACACTGTTACCACTGCACCATACTCTCAAAACAATTCATTTTGATAATGAAACTTTATTTTTTCTTTTTGATTACTTACTTGTAAACAGATTCCATTCCAAAACTTCGTTCGAATGCAAGCATCAGCCCAGATATTAAGGCTAGGAAATACACACAAAACGTCATGTTTGTCCTGTTTTTTTTAATCCATGATTGAACTAACGTGAATATTCATAAAAATGCACTCACACGCACACACACACACACACAATATATACTAAAAATACTCCATAGAACAGAGTTATCAATAGCCATATGACATAGTTTATCTCAGCAAACATAGGAAACAAAAATGACCTATTATAAAGGCTTGGTCCAAAAAAATGAAAAGATCCACCCCCCACCCCTTTATGGTCAGTAAATAAAAAATTATACGGATGGATAAAATTAATTGGCTTTATAATTGATAAACAAGTGAGAATTAAAACAAACAAATTTGCTAGAATTCATTTTTTTTCAATAACAAATATTTTAAATAGTTAAGACTATTTTCACTATAAGCTTTATTTTCAGACAGTTTATCATAAATCAATCCCTATTTGACATCAATCAGTGTATCGATAAGATATACTTTTGTATCAGTCAGTATATAATAATCACATATTGATAAACAAGTATGTAAAATAGAGATAAAAAACCACGTATAACTTACCAATAGGGGCCAGAAATCCTATCAGGAGGTATCTCTTTCTCCTGATGTTTAACAAATTATACAGAGAGTAAGAAAAAGATATCAAAAAGCCAGTGCTGAATGTAGACAGAAGGCAGGCCATCTTGAGAGATTTGTTCTACAAGCAAAACGAAAAAAAAAACATATATTCCAAGGAAGCGGTGTACCCGCCCGATGGTTGTTGTGCACAGCTCTGATTGGTAAAACAGAATAACAGGTTTCTTAGTTTCAATCAATTCAAAGAGAGAGAATAAACGATGGGAGGGGGGGGGGGTAATGGGGGGTTCATCTTATTCAGCTTATTAAGAAAGCAAACTAATTCAGATTATGATAATCTCAAAGTTGCTGAATAATACAGAAATAGTTTTCATTCATTTGAGCTCAGAACATTTTCAGCAGACTGTTTGGGTAATAAACACCTGACTGTTTGCTCCTCAGAACATTTTCAGCAGACTGTTTGGGTAATAAACAACTGACTGTTTGCTCCTCAGAATATTTTAAGCAGATTGTTTGGTTAATAAACACCTGACTGTTTGCTCCTCAGAATATTTTCAGCAGATTGTTTGGTTAATAAACACCTGACTGTTTGCTCCTCAGAACATTTCCAAGCGAAAAGATTACTGTTTGGTTAATAAACAGTTTGCTTTTTTCAAGATACCAAGTCAATTTTGCTAAATTCCATACTATTAGTATCAGTGACTTCTTTGAACCTATTTTTGGAAATCGGAAAACCAAATTTTGCCTCCTTTTATGCTTACAGGCCCGTTTTGCCCAGCTGGAAGCAAGTAATGGGTCATGGGGTCATGATGGGTTCTGGGTAAAGAACTTGATGGGTCATATGGGCTCATGGCTCAAGCTTTCAGTGACCCATTACTTGCTCTGATTGCTTAGTTGCCACTGAGGTCACATGCCAGTTATTTCGATTGTTGTTTTGTTCAACCTTTGAAAGTGGGCTTACCAGGTTGTCTCGCTTTGTTTAGCCAACCCCACACACACACACACACCCCTTTTTTTTTGGTCACATGTTAAAATTATTATACTCAAATAGTTAAAATAAATAACACTGACCTCTTCAATGGGTGAAACGAAGATGCCAATCCAAACAGACACCATCATGACAAAGTTACCAATGACAGGCAGGAAAATATTTGAATAGTGCGTAGTCCTTTGTTAATAGGATAAATAGAAATAATACAAGTTTCCACTAGTGGCTTATCCATTGTCTTAAAATTCTATTATGGACTGTGTGTACATAGATAAGATACCATCAGTTAACTGCATCGGCAGCATAATGAGCATACGCTGATATCCGCCTTGCATGGTTGCTTGTATGGTTGATAAAAACAATCTGTAATTTGATTTTGTTCTTAAAACTAACTGTATTTTTCATAAAATTTGATTGACATTTCATGGCTACGCTGATTTACCATAATACACGTTAATGAGGCCCGTAGCGTGCGTGGTCAAATAATGATGAAAAACTGTCTGAAGTGCAATGTTTGGAAATTTTTAGGGCATTCTGTGTGCAAGCTACACTTAAGATAAATACATCATTCAACTTAGGACAAAACAATGAGTAAGTACTGAAATTTTCAGCCTGATACCTCTTTTAGTTTTTGAAATATTCACGTTCAAATATCGCGAAAATGTAAATGTCACGTGCACTCGCGACTACCCCTAAAAATTAAAAAAATCATATCTCAGAAAGTTTTTTCACCAAATGGCCTAAAATTTTCAGGAATCACTCAACTTTGAATGTACCACAAGCCCTGAAAATTTCAGGAAGATCTGAGGGGGTCGGGTGAACAATTGTCAAAAAACTGGTTGAGTTGACATGGAATGACCCAAATATCATTATTTTCTATAATCTTTAAGCATTATAATAGTGTTTTTTACCAACTACTCGAGAACAGGTAAAAACACACACAAAATAAAATATTGAAATATCATATGTGTACGTACAAATATACTAGTAGGCTGGCAGTCTTGGCCAAACAGCTCTTTGTTTATCTTATACTGTATTTCGTCCAGCATGTCTGAATTCTCTTTAGATACTTATAAGACACAGCCCTAGCCTCGATGAGCACATTGTAAGCCATCTCGTACGTTTGCAGAAAAGTTTGAGTACATGGTTGTAAATTTGTGGCTGACAGCTATGTAAAAAAGAATAGAATAATCCAAATATTGTATCTATTTATTCTTTTTTTTTAAATGTCGATTCTAATTTGTGCGAATGAAAGACATTACAAATAATGTGTCAAATCTCCAGTGTCAACTCTTCTAATATACTAGCGTTAATATTAAAAACTGTACTTCGCTTCAATTAGCTTGCGATAATCTGCTAATATTGAAATACCATATACAGTTATTATAATTTTATATTTTACTCATGTTCACAACAAATTTGTTTTTTTTTTCAATAAATGCTTCTGTTTTTTTTATTTTTAAATATTTTTTACGTCTTTTTTCTCGAAGATATTCATCAAAAATATTGGGACGGACGGAAGAGTGGTGTACATACTCGACTGTCGACCTGAGAGTCCTGGGTTCGATCCTCGGTGAGAAACTTGAAATTTTTCCAGGCGTTGTGCTAACCACACAATCCCTTTATATGCCGAGGTTATAGAAACAGATGAATTCTACATTTCATCAGCCCAGATGGCCCGTTAGGGGCTAAGTGAAACTTTACTTTATCCATTAAAATAAATTTTTCTTTTTAATGTTTACCTAAATTTATTTATGCACTTGTTTCTTTAATTTAAGGGATTTTAAAAAAGTGGATTATATCCACGGCATTGACTGGCATCTATTTATAATAGAATTTACAGTAGAAAAAAATAAAGATTTACAAACTTACCGCATGAATAGCTTTGATGATTTTTAAGGTGAGGGGATCTTTTGAATCTAAACAGTAAAAGATTATGATTAAAGAAAATATTTACTAACAATCACTAAGAATGCTTACAAAACTACTGGCATTCAAAGATTAGCGTATAACTATTTTGTAGTTTAGACTTATAAAAAAAAATTAAACCCTTGAGGCTTGGAAAGAATTAACAAATCGTTAAGAATACAACAACTAAAATGTATTTACTCTGGCTGGTTCAATTAATTCGAAAATAGCCCAAAAAGCGGTGCTCAATTACGTAGAAATGATCTAAATGTTACCGTTTCTGCGCTTTATAACAGTACATTTGCAAAATTCAGGACAGAATAAGCTTTATATAAACTTATAATAATTATTATGATAGGAAAAAAAAGGTCGGCGCCGAACCGTGCTATATTATTTTTTTTTCTTGTCCGTTTGTTTTTCTATTGATCAATGAACGTATCCTGCGTATAAACTCAATATATATATATATATATATATATATATATATATATATATATATATATATATAAGTGATTTGAGTTCTGCGTTAAATCAAGAAAGTACAAAGAATTAATACAACAGTATTCCAGTTTTAAAAATACAATCATGAAAAAAATCCCGAATTTGCCCGAAACCAAAAAATAACGTAGCCTACCAGATCAAGCCTAAGGGGGATATAACTCTCATGCAAAGGTTTTGAAGGGTACAGCTAAACCATAGTATATTTTAGTTTATTTGATGACCTGATTAACGGAGTTCATCTATGTGGTAAATATATTAAAGTTTATATAATTATATTCCAGTCGAAATTGAGGCTTCCATGAGATTACAGTCGTTTAAATTTGATTGTATATAGAGTTTAAAGCACTTGATTTGTCGAAGATCTCGCAGGGCCAGAAGTGGTTCACTTTAGGTACGAGGGCAGAGAGATGGCAGTCACATTGGAGGCAGTGGAACACATTGACATTGGAGCCGACTTCCTTCGCAAAAGTCGAAACATGCCCAAGGGCATCCCATGGGTGCGGGAAAGAGCTCACTGTGTGCCAAGATAGGACTTTTTGAGCGAGCTCGGTGGTTCTCGTGTTGGGACAATAAGATGACGGGCAGAAATGTTCGCAGTCAGATTGAGCGGCTGTCCAAAACTGACCTGTGGTGGGGGCTCTGGGGGATCTAGCAGGCATTAATTTCTCAGTTTCGCACTGGGCATTGTCCTTTAGGTGCGTACTTTGGGGGGTTGAGGCCCGATGTCGATTCCCTTTGCCGACTCTGCAGAGAAATTGAGGAAACCGTGGATCACATGCTTTTTGAGTGCCTCGGGCTGGCGGACCACAGGGCGGACCAGTCTGGCAGCTTGCTGGCCACTGAGCTTTATGACAGTCTCAAGATGTTGAGGGACACAGCGAGTTTGATCTCAAGGGCTCTAAGAGACGAAGTCTCAGCCCGCAGTTATCACTGAGATAGTTCAGAGAGAGAGAGGGGGGTATAAAGTGTAGGCTAGTTAATACAATAAACTGAGATATATATGCCTTTACATTGGCAGCAAAAAGTAGCAATATATATATATATATATATATATATATATATATATATGGCTCATCCATCAATTACTTCAGCAAATTTTATTACTTTATACACCGCCCCATCCTCTCTTGTCTACAGGTGTCAAACTTTCGGTCCCCCCACCCCCCATGGTAAAATTACGTCCATCTTTCAACATCACCCCCACCCCTAAAAATAGAAACTTTTAAAATAAAAAAAAAACACACATAAAAATCCCCCTCCCCTTTCCCAAATATTACGTTAAACAACAAACTTGAAACTCACGACAATGTCCTCAACTACTCTTCAGTTTCAAACCTACAGATAACCAATTATTTTTTCTTTTATTTCATCAACCATACTTTTTTCATGTACGTGATTAAAATTATAATGGATAAAATTATTTCCGGATGTCTAAGCTCGAGAGAAACTGGTCGAATAAGGTCGGAAAAACTGGCGAAACACGAAATGCCTTGAAATAAAATAACTAATTTATTTTATTTTAAAATTTGTGAAAATGGTTTCCGATGACGTAATTAATATTTGGTATAAAACGTTTATAAAAAAAAATACTCTCCAATCAACATAATTTTAGAGGTCTCCATCACTATGTGTTCATAAATTCTGCTATAAGCTCGGGCTGGTGAAAGCTTTGTCTCCAATAATCTTGTACTCGAGGTAAACATCCGCTTTGCCCCAAATTTGATGAATTTTAAAAAACTACTGGTATCAAAACCAATTTTAAAAGATTTTATTTTTACGATATAGAATACTCTTTGATGTTAAAACTGAGGTATATATATATACTTATTTACTTATGGCTGGCATGAAAATGAAATATCTTCAGATGCTGACACTGTTTGTGTTCGGAGGTTTTCAAGGTAGGCCTATTGTAGATCTAAATTGCTAAATCCCGTCTTAATGAAGCCCAAATCTAATTTCTGCTCTTGTCTATAAATTAATGAGAATGAAGATGTGATTAAATGCATTTCACTAAAAAATTCCCGCAATCGATGTATCTGTGAAGATACCTGTCAAGATGATAACCATCTTATCAACCACTAATGATAACCATCTTATCAACCACTAATGGGAGAACTTTTGCGTGCCTTCCTTTCATCCCACCATAACCAATAATGGCATGGTAGCATAGGATAATGGAAAACTTACTAAACGACCAGAAATACATCCCGTGGCTCTCACTTGAGGTCGAAACCCTGGACCCACATGACAACAGTCGGGCGATCTACACCGCTCGACAATCATTCTCCTTTTAAACCGGGTATGCATCTGGATGTTAGCTATGTATAAATCTGGATAATAACTATGTATACATCTGGATATTAGCTATGTATAAATCTGGATAATAACTATGTATACATCTGGATATTAGCTATGTATAAATCTGGATAATAACTATGTATACATCTGGATATTAGCTATGTATAAATCTGGATAATAACTATGTATACATCTGGATGTTAGATATTAATAAATCTGGATAATAACTATGTATACATCTGGATATTAGCTATGTATAAATCGAGATAATAACTATGTATACATCTGGATATTAGCTATGTATAAATCTGGATAATAACTATGTATACATCTGGATGTTAGCTATGTATACATCTGGATATTAGCTATGTATAAATCTGGATAATAACTATTTATACATCTGGATATTAGATATGTATAAATCTTTATAATAACTATGTATACATCTGGATATTGGCTATGTATACATCTGGATAATAACTATGTATACATCTGGATATTAACTATGTATAAATCTTGATATTAGCTATGTATACATCTGGATATTAGCTATGTAAACATGTGGAGATTAGTTATGTAAACATGTGGATTTTAGCTATATAAACATGTGGATATTAGCTATGTATACATCTGGATATTAGCTATGCAAACATGTGGATATTAGCTATGTAAACATGTGAACATTAGCTATGTAAACATGTGGAAATTATCTATGTTCATTTCACTTTGATTATAAACGAAAGAGATCATTTAAATTGAGAGTCAAAAAATGAACACCCAGAGAACAGACAATGTTTTTATATGGCTCCACACAGTGCGTGTTTGGTGGTGGTATAAAAGTTATGAGGGTGTGGTGTGTAGAGCGTCCGACTGTCGACGGAGAGTCCAGGGTTCAAACCTTACTAAGACCCTTGGGATTTTTTCAGGTCTGGGTGAAAGTCATCAAGTCCACCCATCTTTAAATGGGTATCCGTCTTTAAGTTGTGTAAATAAGGCGGCTGGGCGTTGTGCTAAACCACACAATCCCTTTGTATGCCGAAGTTACTGAAACAGATGAATTCTACACTTCATTTGCTGATTAGTCCTTAGGGGCTTAAGATAACTTATTTTTTTTATAAAGGTTATGGCTAGAACTATGCTATCAATTATATTTCAACAGAAGATTTCATGGTTTAACACACGTGTCATAATTATTTACAAATTCTCAAACATAAATATTAGAGTGCCGAACGGGAATATATTGTTACGACTCTACTACACAGAATGACACACACAGGACACGTGGGTTCAATATGTCTAAACTAATACATTTATTTATTACACAAATTTACTAAACATTAATTCCATAACCAAACTAATAAATCCACATAGGAAACAAAATCACTGCCGGCCACAAGCGAGTCAAACGTGTACTCTCCAGGTCACCAACTCCTTGTTCTTCAAAACAACAAGAATCAATTAACTACACATGTCCTGTCCACACCTACAAAATCAGGTCACGTCACTGGTCTTCACGCATCGTCCTCATCTCTTGTTTTTACACACCTGTCCAGGTGACGACTGGTCCAGCGCCGTGTGTTGAAATAAGAGGGTCACAACAATATTTTACCCAAATGCTTTTAGTAGCTTCCATTACGTAACGTGATTTATCTTCCTTTTATTGTAGTATTTTAACATATTTTTTTCTCGTTCTATCGATTCAGATTTGCTGGCTCAGAAAATATATTGGCGACCCGACCATCCTAGGTGTTCCGAATATGCATTTCTAAGGTTTTTTGCGGAATTCGATTCCCCGCCTAAAAGCAATTTAAGACTAGAAGTTAATCAACTCTACATAGACGGAACTAATAAGGTGATACTTTCTAAAAAAAAATTATTTTTTATTGTAATTCAAAAAGAAATATAAAGGTTAAAAGTTTTTATACAGCCACCTAGAGGCAAGTAGAGGGGACGGGTGGTAGAGTGGTGAAGAGCGCTTGACTGT
>JAGDYQ010000299.1:333018-413018 GCA_021962125.1 Bulinus truncatus
AGCGCTCTACACCACTCTACACCACTCTACACCACTCTACCACCACTCTACCACCACTCTACCACCAGTCTACCACCACTCTACCACCAGTCTACCACCAGTCTACACCACTCTACCACCAGTCTACCACCACTCTACCACCAGTCTACCACCACTCTACCACCAGTCTACACCACTCTACCACCAGTCTACACCACTCTACCACCAGTCTACACCACTCTACCACCAGTCCCCTCTACCTGCCTCTAGGTGGCTGTATAAAAACCTTTAACTTTTATATTTCTTTTTGAATTACAATACAATAATTTTTCTTTAGAAAGTATCACCTTATTAGTGCCGTCAATGTAGAGTTGATTAACTTCTAGTCTTAAATTGCTTTTAGGCGGGGAATCAAATTCCGCAAAAAACCTTAGAAATGCATTTTCGGAACACCTAGGATGGTCGGGTCGCCAATATATTTTCTGAGCCAGCAAATCTGAATTGATAGAATGAGAAAAAAATATATTGAAATACTAAAATAAAAGGAAGATAAATCATGTTACGTAAAGGAATCTACTAAAAGCATTTGGGAAAAATATATTACCGTTCGGCACTCTAATATTTATGTTTGAGAATTTGTAAATAATTATGACACATGTGTTAAACCATGAAATCTTCTGTTGAAATATAATTGATAGCATAGTTCTAGCCATAACCTTTATAAAAAAAAAATAAGTTATCTTAAGCCCCTAAGGACTAATCAGCAAATGAAGTGTAGAATTCATCTGTTTCAGTAACTTCGGCATAAAAAGGGATTGTGTGGTTTAGCACAACGCCCAGCCGCCATTATTTCCACAACTTAAAGACGGATACCCATTTAAAGACGGATACCCATTTAAAGACGGATACCCATTTAAAGACGCTCTACACATCACGCCCTCATAACTTTTATACCATCACCAAACACGCACTGTGTGGAGCCATAAAAGAACATTGTCTGTTCTCTGGGTGTTCATTTGACTCTCAATTTAAATGATCTCTTTCGTTTATAATCAAAGTGATATGAACATAGCTAATTGCCACATGTTTACATAGCTAATTTCCACATGTTTACATAACTAATCTCCACATGTTTACATAGCTAATGTCAAGATGTATACATAGCTAATATCCAGATTTATACATAGCTAATATCCAGATTTATACATAGCTAACATCCAGATGCATACCCGGTTTAAAAGGAGAATGATGGTCGAGCGGTGTAGATCGCCCGACTGTTGTCATGTGGGTCCCGGGTTTCGACCTCAAGTGAGAGCCACGGGATGTATTTCTGGTCGTTTAGTAAGTTTTCTGTTATCCTATGCTACCATGCCACTATTGGTTATGGTGGGATGAAAGGAAGGCACGCAAAAGCTCTCCCATTAGTGGTTGATAAGATGATTATCATCTTGATAGGTATCTTCACAGATACATCGATTGCGGGAATTTTTAGAGAAATGCATTTAATCACATCTTCATTCTCATTAATTTATAGACAAGAGCAGAAATTAGATTTGGGCTTCATTAAGACGGGATTTAGCAATTTAGATCTACAATAGGCCTACCTTGAAAACCTCCGAACACAAACAGTGTCAGCATCTGAAGATATTTCATTTTCATGCCAGCCATAAGTGAATAAGTATATATATATATACCTCAGTTTTAACATCAAAGAGTAAAAATCGTAAAAATAAAATCTTTTAATTTTGGTTTTGATACCAGTAGTTTTGAAAATTCATCAAATTTGGGACAAATCGGAAAGTTTACCTCGAGTACAAGATTACTGGAGACAAAGCTTTCACCAGCCCGAGCGTATAGCAGAATTTTTGAACACATAGTGATGGTGACCTCTTAAATTATGTTGATTGGAGAGTATTTTTTTTATAAACGTTTTATACCAAATATTAATTACGTCATTGGACACCATTTTCACAAATTTTAAAATAAAATAAATTAGTTATTTTATTTCAACGCATTTCGTGTTTCGCCAGTATTTCTGACCTTATTCGACCAGTTTCTCTCAAGCTAGACATCCGGAAATAATTTTATCCATAATAATTTTAATCTCGTACGTGAAAAAGTCTGGTTGATGAAATAAAAGAAAAAAATAATTGGTGATCTGTAGGTTTGAAACTGAAGAGTAGTTGAGGACTTTGTGGTGAGTTTCAAGTTTGTTGTTTAACGTAATATTTGGGAAAGGGGGGTGGGGGGATTTTTATGTGCGTTTTTTTTTTATTTTAAAACTTTCTATTTTTAGGGGTGGGGGAGATGTTGAAAGATGGACGTAATTTTACCACGGGGGGATGGGGGGCTCTGAAAGTTTGATACATGTTGTCAAGAGAGGGTTGGGGGTGTAAAAAGTAATAAAATTTGCTGAAGTAATTGATGAATGAGCCATATATATATATTGCTACTTATTGCTGCCAATGTAAAGACATATATATCTCAGTTTATTGTATTAACTAGCCTACGCTTTATACCCCCCCCTCTCTCTCTCTCTGAACTCTCTCAGTGATAACTGCGGGCTGAGACTTGATCTCTTAGAGCCCGTGAGATCAAACTCGCTGTGTCCCTCAACATCTTGAGACTGCCATAATGCCCAGTGGCCAGCAAGCTGCCAGACTGGTCCACCCTGTGGACCGCCAGCCCGAGGCACTCAAAAAGCACGTGATCCACGGTTCCCTCAATTTCTCTGCAGAGTCGGAAAAGAGAATCGACATCGGGCCTCAACCTCCGAAAGTACGCACCTAAAGGACAATGTCCAGTGCGAAACTGGGCAATTAATGCCTGCTAGATCCTCCAGAGCCCACACCACGGGTCAGTTTTGGACAGCCGCTCAATCTGACTACAAACATTTCTGCCCGTCATCTCCATTGTCCCAACACGAGAACCACCGAGCTCGCTCAAAAAGTCCGATCTTGGCACACAGTGAGCTCTTTCCCGCACCCATGGGATGATGCGCTTGGGCATGTTTCGACTTTGCGAAGGAAGTCGGCCCGGTCAATGTGTTCCACTGCCTCCAATGTGACTGCCATCTCTGCCTCGTACGCCTAAAGTGAACCACCTGGCCCTGTGAGATCTTCGACAAATCGGGTGCTTTAAACTCTATGTACAATCAAATTTAAACGACTGTATCCATGGAAGCCCAAGTTTGACTGGAATATAATTATATAAACTTTAATATTTTTACCAGATAGATGAACTCCCTTAATCAGGACATCAAATAAACTAAAATATACTATACTAGCTGTACCCTCAAAAACCTTTATATCCCCTTAGGCTTGATCGGTAGGCTACGTTATTTTCGGTTTCGGGCAAATGCGATTTTTTTCATGATTGTATTTTAAACTGGAATACTGTTGTATTAATTCTTTACTTTCGATTTAACGCAGAACTCAAATGACTTATATATATATATATATGTTGAGTTTATACGCAGGATACGTTCATTGATCAATAGAAAAACAAACGGACAACAAGAAAAACAAATAACAATATAGCACGGTTTGGCGCCGACCCTTATTTTCCTATCATAATAATTATTATAAGTTTATATTAAGCGTATTCTGTCCTGAATTTTGAAAATGTACTGTTATAAAACGCAGAAACGGTAACATTTAGATCATTCATACGTAATTGAGCACGTTTTGCTATTTTCGAATTAATTAATCCAGCCCAGAAAGTAAATACATTTTAATTGTTGTATTCTTAACGATTTGTTAATTCTTTCCAAGCCTCAAGGGTTTAATTTTTTTATAAGTCTAAACTAAAAAATAGTTATACGCTAATCTTTGAATGCCAGTAGTATTGTAAGCATTCTTAGTGATTGTTAGTAAATATTTTCTTTAATCATAATCTTTTACTGTTTAGGTTCAAAAGATCCCCTCACCTTAAAAATCATCAAATCTATTAATGCGGTAAGTTTGTAAATCTTTATTTTTTTCTACTGTAGATTCTATTATAAATAGATGCCAGTCAATGCCGTGGATATAATCCACTTTTTTTTTTAAAAATCCCTTAAATTAAAGAAACAAGTGCACAAATAAATTTAGGTAAACATTAAAAAGAAATATATGTTTCTATAACCTCGGCATATGAATGGATTGTGTGGTTAGCACAACGCCCAACCGCCTTTACTTCCCCAACTTAAGGTCAGGTACCCATTTAAAGCTGGGTGGACTTGTGGGACGACTTTGCACAAACTAACAGCTGGAAAAATTCCAAGGTTCTCACCGAGGATCGAACCCAGGACTGTCAGGTCGACAGTTGAGTATCTACATCACTCCTCCATCCGACCCAATATTTTAATGAATATCTTTGAAAAAAGACGTAAAAAATATTTAAAAATAAAAAACGGAAGCATTAATTGAAAAAAATAATAATTATGAACATGGTTTAAATATAAAATTATAATAACTATATATTGTATTTCAATATTAGCAGATTATTGCAAGCTAATTGAAGCGATGTAAAGTTTATTAATATAAACGCTAGTATATTAGAAGAGTTGACACTGGAGATTTGACACATTATTTGTAATGTCTTTCATTCGCACAAATTAGAATCGACATTTTTAAAAAAAAAAAGAATAAATCGATACAATATTTGGATTATTCTATTCTCTTTAACGTAGCTGTCAGCCACAAATCTACAACCAAGTACTCAACCTTTTCTGCAAACGTACGAGATGGCTTACAATGTGCTCATCGAAGCTAAGGCTGTGTCTTATAAGATATCTAATGAGAATTCAGACATGCTGGACGAAATACAGTATAAGATAAACAAAGAGCTGTTTGGCCAAGACTGTCAGCCTACTAGTATATTTGTACGTACACATATGATATTTCCATATTTTATTTTGTGTGTGTTTTTACCTGTTCTCGAGTAGTTGGTAAAAAATATATTATAATGCTTAAAGATAATAGAAAATAATGATATTTGTTTTTTTAATATTTCATCCACAGAGCAGTCCGCAGGTTGGGGCACATACTGTGATTGCCGGCTTCACCTTTCTTGTGTCAGCGTTGTTCACAGTATTAAGTTGTGCAGCAGTCTACAGGTATTATTTTTTTTTTCAAAGACTAATAATGATTAATTGATATATATCATTGCAGCCATGTTTAGTTTTCAATATTTAAATTGGGCCTGTTGATAATATCTTGTCAATTGAAAACCAGAGTTATATATATATATATATATATATATATATATATATATATATATATATACAGGTTGTTAAGAGGAAAATCTTCTTCTGGCCAATATAGCAAGAAAGAATTAACTTTCAAAAACATTATAGATTTTCAATTCTTTTTAATAAAATATAAAGTTTCTTTTCATTGAAAAAAAAACCTTACCCGTTTATGAAGGTGAATGTCCATTATAACAGTAATTACTGGATATGTTTGTTTGTAGGTTTGTACGTATGTATGTATATAGTGTGTATACATGTTCAGGGGCGGATCTAGACAAATTTGACCCGGGTGGGGGGAGGCAAAACTGTTTTCATTGTTGAAAATGGGTCTTAGAACAAATTCTTTTTTCGATAATTGAATGATGTCTTACCTAAACTTGCGGTAACGGGGCATGCCCTCCCCTCCCCCCCCCCAAATCCGCCCCTGTACATGTTTGTTTGCTCGTATGTATGTATGTATGTATACATATATGTATGTATGTGTGTATACATGGGTGGTATATGAATGTATACTTGTATGCATGGCGCATGTATGTTTCTATGCATGTGTACATTCTGTAGTATGAATTAAGCATAAAAGGGCTATATGCTTAAGCCGGTTTTAGAATATCAAATTTGTTGAGGATTTACAAAATTTGAACATTGTCTGTGGAAGGTCTTTAAGGTGGTTTAGACTTTTTGTAAAATTGAGCATAATGTGTATCCGAGTCGTAGCTAGGTATCATGGCGCCCCTTCCTAGTTGAGCGCCCTGTGTGACCTCACCTAACAACCTGCAGTACATTTGATACGCTGCAGTATGTAGGTAGATTTGTATACTTCATTGGACTTTGTATCTTTGTGTGGAAAAGGTCTTTGTGAACGGTTGAATTTAGTGACATTTATAATTTGTTTAATGAGGTCATTACCTCTCATTTTATTTCAAATATTTTTTATTTTTACTCATTATTATATATCAGCAATTACTATCAAAGTCATATATATATATATATATATATATATATATATATATATATATATATATATATATATTAGGGTGGGTCAAAAAAATTTTTTTTGGAGTTGGGAATTTGAAACATATTCAAAAAGTTGCCTATGGTCCTACTGATTGTAAAAATGTAAAATTTGTAAAAATCAGATAATGTCTTCCACTCCCAACTTTTAGTTCAAGGGGGTACGGGGCGAAAAAAAATGCACTATGTCTAAAAAAAACAATATTTTTTTTTTTTTACATTTTTAGATACTAAAACATGTCAATACTAACTACGAATTAAATATATTGCAGAAAATTTTTTTTAGATCAATTAAAATGTATTTTCAGAATGTTACTCATTCAGAAACTTCAATAATTTAAAAACTTAAAAGTCATTTTTCTCTGAAAAAATATTTTTGACATTTTGCTTCACTATGGCAAGAAAATCTCAAAAACCACCTGTCAGATTTTGATAAAACTTCTAATTTTTATGTAGAAGAGGTGCATTTATAGAGTGTCAGAGACTTTTCAAGAAATTTTAAGTGCTTTTTTTTTTTAATTTTCAAAATTAGCATTTTTTGCTTATTTTCACCATACAAAATTTTTAAAATTCATAAAAAAATTATTTATTACATTATCAAAAAAGTACTCTGACATTCCCTAAAGTAAGCTTTTCTGATTATAAAAATGTACACTGTATATGAAACAGTCTATAAATATTTAAGAAATATTTACCACAAAAAGGTCATAAATTTCAAGATGGCGGCATGCCGCACCCACAAATATCAATATGTTAATATTTTTTTTTAACAAAATTATTTTTAAATCTACTATATCATTACTAAGATATTAAAATGTCTTAAACTTTAATAATAAAAAAGATTTTGCTTTGACCCAGGAACCCCCCCCCCCCTCCAATGTATGACATTTTACAACATTTAGAATGTTTGGTATAAGTAATTTGAAATTGTACAAATCTATAAATCGTTCATGCAAAATATACAATGTACATATGAATAATACTGTTTATGGATTGTCACAGGAAACTTGCTTTGCTTCCTATTTTCGGAAGAAATCCCTTGATTTATTTGTTTGCAAAACCATCCCATGTCGAGAGCTATGTCCGTACAGTTTGAAATGTCCGCACACTTTCAAACTAACAGCAGTAACTTCTTTAATTGCTCTTTCAACAGCTTGAGAGTGACAGGGAATTTGATCCAGTATGATTGGGTTGTTGCGTTTAAGTTCATCATCACAAATATATTCCAGCAGAGGAGAGGATGTCACTGCACAAAGATCCCAGTTAATCATCTGATCATATGATTTAGCTGCAATATTCAGGATTATGTCATTTTTGTTAAAAAATTCTAACTCTGCATGGAGCTGGTTTATGTCGTGCTGTTATGATTTTATTTACTGCATACCTTCCAATTTCTTCATCATTGTCCTAACTGCAGCCAATAGAATGTTTTCTGGATGTGCAAAGTAGCAGTTATTTTCCAATACAGGCAATATAATAGATTGATCAGCAGTATCAAGGTTCTGAAGCAGTTGTATCATATAGAAAAAGTTTCTAGCCCCACTTTGACAAGATGGATCGCAAAAATCCTGTTCGCTTTTGTTAACCATCTTTGCTCTCATCAGTATGTTCCTTGGCTGCCCTATCTCTCCAAATTTTTCTATGTCGACGCATCTTTGCTGGATCCAGAGCTGTAGATGGTGTTAACATGTTTAAGTCCTTCAACACAGCATTAACCAAACACAGAGTGTACAGTTGCACTTCTTGTAGAAGAACTCATATTCATAGAAGAACTTAATAAAATAATTGAAAAATTAATCAAAAATGAAATAAAACAACCATGCGTGATCCGATAATGAATACATGGTACACCAGTTATATTGAGAGAAAAATGGATGCAATGCTTATCCCAGTTGTCTGAACTAATTAGTTATTCATAAAAAAGGTTATAAAGATAAAACACAAATTTTATATGCATATCATTTCTTTTTTGAATAACCTAGGTCACAAATTTAACATGTTCAGTCACAAAAAACTCATAGTAAATATAGTTAAAATTTCGAACAAAAGTTGGGAGTAGTAAAACTATGTAGTTTTCAAATATTTGTACATATTCCATGTACTACCATGATGTAACAACTTTTTAATAATGTTTCAATAAAAAAATTTTTTTTGACCCACCCTAATATATATATATATATATATATATATATATATATATATATATATATATTTAACCATTGAAAACAAATATTCGTATTGAAATATAGTATATTATATCATTACGTTACTCTTATAGAAAAAGAATCAATTTCAGAATTTAAAGACGATGGATAAGCCATTAGTCAATATTATTTCTATTTTTTTTTCTATTTGTCCCCTAAACAAAGGACTACGCACTATTCAAATATTTTCCTGCCTGTCATTGGTAACTTTATCATGATGGTGTCTGTTTGGATTGGCATCTTCGTTTCATCCATTGAAGAGGTCAGTGTTATTTATTTTAACTATTTGAGTATTATAATTTTAACATGGGACAAAAAAAAAAATAGGTGTGTGTGGGGGGGGTTGGCTAAACAAAGCGGGACAACCTGGTAAGCCCACTTTCAAAGGTTGAACAAAACAACAATCGAAATAACTGGCATGTGACCTCGTGGCACTAAGCAATACGGGCCTGTACATAAAAAGGAGCAAAATTTGGTTTTCCAGTTTCCAAAAAAAAAAAAGGCTCACAGTAGTGTTCAAAGAAGTCACTGATACTAATTGTATAACACAATTGACTTTATTACCCTGAAAAAAACACACTTTTTTTTTTCGTTTTTGCTTGTAGAACAAATCTCTCAAGATGACCTGCCTTTTGTCTACATTCAGCACTGGCTTTTTGATATCTTTTTCTTACTCTCTGTAAAATTTGTTAAACATCAGGAGAAAGAGATACCTCCTGATAGGATTTCTGGCCCCAATTGGTAAGTTATACTTGGTTTCTTATTTCTATTTTATATATACTGACTGATACAAAAGTATCTCTAATCGATACAGTGATTGGTGTTTTAATAGGGGATTCATTTATGAAAGACTGTCTAAAAAAATGAAGCTTACAGCGGAAATAGTCTTAACTATTTAAAGTATTTGTTATTGAAATAAAAATGAATTCTAGCCAATTTGTTTGTTTCAATTATCACTTGTTTATCAATTATAAAGCCAATTAATTCTACACATCCATGTAATTTTTTTCATTACTGACCATAAAGGGAGTCTTTTATTTTGGACCAAGTCGTTATAATAGGTCATTTTAGTTTCCTTTGTTTGCTGAGATAAACAAACTATGTCATATGGCTATTGATAACTCTATTCTATGGAGTATTTTTAGTACATGGTGTGTGTGTGTGTGTGTGTGTGTGCATTTTTATGTATATTTCAGTTAATTCCTTCATGGATAAAAAAAAACCCAGTACAAACATGACGTTTAGTGTTTATTTCCTAGCCTTAATATCTGGGTTGATGCTTGCATTCGAACGAAGTTTTGGAATGGAATCTGTTTACAAGTAAGTAATCAAAAATAAAAAAAATAAAGTTTCATTATCAAAATGAATTGTTTTGAGCGTATGGTGCAGTGGTAACAGTGTAGACAATGTAGTGTGGGATAGTACGAATGGTAGCAATTGTATCAGTAATGTAAGTGCTTATTTTTGTACATTCTGGCGACGTAGAGAACAAAGGCGCAAAATAGGGGGAGGACTCCATGTATATATACTGTTATCATGTACAGGGGCGGATCTAGACAGTTTTGACGGGTGGGGGGGGGGGGTGAGGGGCCAAAACTTTGACCCCGGGGGGGGGGGGGGGGCAAAACTGTTTTCATTGTTGAAAATTGGTCTTAGAACAAAAAATATTTCGATAATTTAATGATGACTTACCTAAACTTGCGGTAACGGGGGTGGGGGGGGGGCATGCCCCCCGCCGCCCTCCGCCGCTAAATCCGCCCCTGATCATGTATGTCCATATCGTAGCAAAATGTACGTTTATATCTTGGTAATATGTATGTCTGCATCCTGGTAGTATGTTGTCTTATTTATGTATCCTAGTAGTATATTGTCCAATGTCTGTGTTCTGGCGCAGTATGCATTTTTGTCATTGTGCAGTTACTTGTGTTACGCGCACAGTTGTATATGTGTGTGACGTGTGTATCGAGATCAAGCTAGTGGTCATGAAGTCAGAGTTATAGAGATGATCTTGAAAGTATAGTTGTTTGTGACATGAGAAGTGCCACAGTGAACTCCCTGTGACGGAGCACCACAGATGATTAATTATTATGGAAAGGAAGTTAGAAAATATCACAGACGGACGGCTAAAAAGGAAGTAAAGGAAGACATGAGTATTGGTACCCCTAACAATTGTTTGTGTTTATATTGTTTATATTGTGATGAGAGGTTATATGATTAAACACGGTGTGAACCAGCAGGTACTGCAGTTGTTCTTATTTATTATAACGTCATCGTTACATATTTCTATGTTCTAGTTGTATGCATGTCTATGAGTATATTTATTTGTGTATGTCCATATACCAGAAAAAAAGTCTGTCTTTATTCTAGAAGTATATGTGTCCTTAACCTGGTAGAGTTTTATTCGTTTGAGTGTCAGTGTACAAGGACTATTGTATCCGAACGTATGTTCGTAATTAGAGTGTAAAAAAAAATGTGTATAGATAAAGTAATGTATGTTTAAATATAAGCGTGTTTGTACGTGCATCAGTGTCTAATAAATGTATGTATCTGTCTGTCTGTATGTATCTGTCTGTATGTATCTGTATGTATAACTCTGTATGTATCTGTATGTATCTGTCTGTCTGTATCTATCTGTGTGTATCTGTCTGTCTGTATCTGTCTGTCTGTATCTGCCAGTGTATCTGTCTGTATGTATCTGTCCGTGTATCTGTCTGTATGTATCTGTCCGTGTATCTGTCTGTATGTATCTGTCCGTGTATCTGTCTGTATGTATCTGCTCTGCTGTGTGTTTATCTCTGAACGTACATTGAGTTACATATTTTTCCACTATATTACAGCGAGAGTGACGTCAGTGCAAAGTTTGTATTCATGGTATACATTGGCCCTGTAGCCGGTATTTTAACTGTAAGCCATTTTGTCAGACATTTTTGATTAAAAACTAAATACACCTTCAAATTCAATAGATGATCTTAATAAATACCTTTCATTTTTTTGTCATCAATCCATCATAAAATTTCTTACTTGAATTAAATACAACACACGTGTTATTATCATCAGGACCGTTTTTATGGATAGACAAACTGGCCAACTGCCCCAGGGGCCCCCTCTACCTTTTTTTTATCCAAACAAAAGCAAGGGTTATTTGAGAAAATATGTCAAAAGTCATTTAGGAAAATATGTCATGGTTCATTTGGTAAAATATAACAATCGTCATTTGGGAAAATATAACAATGGTCATTTGAGAAAATATGACAAGGGTCATTTGAGAAAATATGACAAGGGTCATTGGGTAAAATATGACAAGGGTCATTTGGGAAAAATGACAAGTGTCATTTGAGAAAATATGACAAGGGTCATTTGAGAAAATATGACAAGGGTCATTTGGTAAAATATGACAAGGGTCATTTTTCAAAATATGACAAAGGCCACTAGAAATATTGATTTTATGTTCGGTTCGTCATCTCGAAAAAGAATGGTTGGATATTCAAAGAAATTTATGAGCCCACTGTTTGCAAACGACGGTCTTGGCGTAAACTTGTATTAATCACTAATAAACAAAGAGGACTCTGTGTCATTTTGATCATAAGTTCGATCTGCGAATTGAAAGAGCATGGTATTGATTTCCGTAGATCCGTCTCCCATGCCAAAAACAAACGGTGGTTACATGACAGAGTATTTAATTTTCAGTGGATCTCAAAAGTTCTGGGCCAGGGGCTAATTTTAGGTGGCTAGATATTAAATTAAAATTCCTAATTAAAGGAACGAGAATCTATTTCTGCATAATTATCATTATCAATCTATTCTTTATTTTACAAAAATGTTAGGTTTGTTAGCCTGCAAAAGTAAATATGAAAAATCTATACAGAAAATTAATTACGCTTTTATTTAGCTTTCTTTATTGTGGTGGTTTTTTCTTTATAGTGGGTAAAAAAATAAACAAAGTCCTGAAGGATCGAGAAAGGCAAAAATTTAAAAACCACTGTTCACGTACAATAAAAGAAAATATAGTCCCTCTGCCAGGCTCTGTCATTCACATAGATGATTTAGACATTTTCATTTGTGACTATTGCCGTATTTGGTCATGAATAAATACATTTTAAATGTTCTATTTACAGTTTGGATGGATAATGTGTTTTGTCACACTGGTAAGGAGTCGCCGGTCAGAGAATCCTTGCACACGACGGTAAGTGCGACAATCAGTGATAATAATACTTATGTAACAATAGGGTAAGTTGTGTCCCCTCGCTTTCACGTTATTGGACTGGATTTTTATAAAACAGACAATAGAAAATATCATACATCAGTGCGAAACCTAGGGATTTGGGGGCCCGTGGGGGCTTGACTTATTTGCGGGCCCCTGCTTTTGACATTCGACACCATTACATGAGATAATGTACTTAATATATAATGTAAGAAAATATTTGCCCCCCCCTCACAAGCTGGGGCCCGGGGTGACTTTCAAATTTGAAATCCCCCCTCCCCACCCTAGGTACGCTTCTGCCATAGATCGTCAAATTTAAAGGTTTTTGTAAACTTTCAGCAGTAGTTGGCTGTAAACTTTCAGCAGTAGTTGGCTGTAAACTTTCAGCAGTAGTTGGCTGTAAACTTTCAGCAGTAGTTGGCTGTAAACTTTCAGCAGTAGTTGGCTGTAAACTTTCAGCAGTAGTTGGCTGTAAACTTTCAGCAGTAGTTGGCTGTAAACTAAGCAAAAAGAAAAATAATGATTTTAAACAAATTTCAATTTGAAACAAAGTTTTTTTTTTATATACTCTAAATGCTATTGACATATATTTTTTTTTAAATAATGTATTTCTTACAGCCTTAAAAAACAATCGTCAGTCTTAACACGCACGCTGTTACTGGCGTGTGTTTCATTTCTCTGGCAGCCCCAAATCTTACCGCCGACCTGGGCATACTGACATATTACTTTATCCATGTAAGTACAGCTGTGGTAATAAACTTTCATGTTTCTAAAGTAGCAGCACTATCAAATGACCGTAATGTAAGAGGATATTTGTAGCACTATCAAATTATCTTAATGTCAGAGGATATTTGCAGCACCATCAATTGATTTTAATGTAAAAGGATATTTGCAGCACTTTCAAATGTAAGAGGATGTCGGCTGATTCGAACCGTAGGCCTTTATCGTGTCCTAGATAGGTTTTTAAGTCCACCTGGGTTAAAAATGCCTGCTGGCATTATTTGTGGGGATGTCAGGGCGCCATTACCACAGAATACTTTAATTACATAAAACAAAACACTTGTGAGTTATAGACTTCATTCTATTTATGGCTCGAAGAGCGTGAGCTAAACTAGAGTTAGAGAACAGGTGGTATAGAAAATAGAATAGTGATACACAGCTTTCATACTTTGATATTTGATACTTTGACATTAAATCTACAATGTTTGTGAGTAATTCAGACGTAAGATAATCGCTAGATAAGTCGGATTTTTTTTCGTAAAGCTAGAAAATATTTATTCATTGCTAGGGGATTCTTAGGGGATTCATTATATATTTTTAAAAATCTTTAGTAAACCTGATTTGAAGGGAAATTGATTATTTAGATCTTTCGCAGGAAAACCTGTTCATTACCTTTTATTGTCAATACAAAAATTTGAAGTATTTCTTAAGTTCAGAATTGTTTTGATAAATGTGTGTACCAAATTTTTTTTTTATCAAAATATACATTAAGGTAGAAAAAAAACGTGATTTTCCTATAGGCTTAGGTAGAAATTTGTTTAATTTGGTCAGATTGTGCACTATTTCTAGACTGTGTATATTTCTTAATATATTTTTATATAGCACCTTTTATTATTTTATAGAAGCAATCTATAAACTTTTCAAGGCTGATTTTAATTGTTCCTATTTATATCTCATTCGAGCAGATTTCGATTTATTTTATCTCAGCTAATGAGTTTTCTTTTTTTTTTTTTGAGGTAAAACCACTTGGTTTAAGAATATATCCTAAAAAAACGTAATGAAATCTGTGTCGCAGTAAACAAACGTATATTTGTCGTCTGCATACAAACAAACCGCTTGATGGACGTGTTTTACTTAATCTGTTAATCGACTATTTTCCCCATAAAAGCGATATTTCATTTTTTTTGACACATACTTTTGATATTATTTTAAACCCTACGTCTAATTTTAACAGGTTTGTGCGTTTCTTTCTTATGAGTTCCTTAGAAGGAAACACGTAAGTAGATTTGAAAAATTCTACTTGTGAGCTTTTTAGAGCATTTTCGAAAAAAAAATGCTCTATTCTCCCCGTTTTGTGTCGGTCTGTCATCACCCTAGATCTCAGCAACCATAAGTCCTAGACCCATGATGTATATATCATTTTGTAGGTCCTGGCCTGCCATGTGTGCATCAGAAGTCCATTTCGCGATCTGACCTCTGAGGGCCGAATAAGGGCTCATTATTTCCGTTTTTTACTATATAAGCTATATTAACAAAGGAGCGCCCTATATATCAGCAACCATTTTTTTGAATATGTTACCTGGTGATGATGTAATTATTATTGTTTTTAATAACGGACGAACTTTTTTCTTTTCTACTTAATGAACTGAACTGTTTCTTATTTCGTAGCAAATCGGCTAAACATTGTTTGAATTTATTTTAAAAGTAATTTATTTCCCTTTTGTTAGACCATTAATGATTTATACAGCCCGTACGGATAACAATGTGTTAATAATTATCATTCATCATTACCAAAATAATGAAATGACATAATCAGACATATTAAGGTGGCACATTTATGAATGGGAATAAATTTAGTCATGAATTATCATTAAAAACAATTGTTTGAATAGGTGAGGCCAAGGCTATTAATAGAACTTTGCAGACTTTGCTTCTGCTGTTTATTTACCCTACTCCCTAATTTCGTACATTTGGCTGGAGCAATAGTCGTCCATTGTAAGGTTTTACATAAGCCAGGTGTTAACATGTTTAGTTGTGCTATTTAGGTCGAAATGTATTTGCCTTTTGGTAATCGACTCAAGTATAACTTTGAGAGTAAATGACATGAGCAAAACAAAGCGTGCAGGTGTATTGGGCAAATATCAATTAGATGCCGGTAAATGAATAATGCAGTTAGATGTCAGTCTGAGGCTGACAGAATGTTTAGCTAATCAGTTGAGCTAGGAGCTACAAGTCGGTCTGGGGGAGAAAGCCAGTTCAGTTGATCGGTTGACCTACAAGTTAGTTCGATTGAGATTTTATTTTATTTTCATTGAGAGCGGTCAGCAGTAAGAGTGGTCAAAAGTGAGAGGGGTCAGAAGTAAGAATGGTCAGGAGTAAATCATAAGTGAAAGTGGCCATAAGTTACAGTGTCCAGCCATAAATGTGAGTGGCCACAGTTGAGGGTGGACATAACATAATTACATTACATTAAAAAAAAACTAGTGTCCTATGAAAAAAGACGTAAAAGGTGGTGAACTCATTTAATTCACAGTGCAGATCAATGCTGTCGGCGATCTGGAAACAGATTTCTGGGGTAATGTACTTTTGTATCATCTGTTAGAAGAGCGGTCGACCTGAGCATCTGGTAGGGATTTTGATGGTGTGTGTGTGTGTGTGTGTGTGTGGTTGGGGGGGGGGGTTCATCTACAACGGCTGTTATCCGCTGGCCGGATAAAACAGCCCGGTGGGCCGGATGCGGCTCGTGGTCCGCAGTTTGATCATAGTGTGCCCAAGTCTATGCTATCTGTCCGAGCATTGCAGCATCAGATTATTTGTTATCACATTATAAAGCCTTTGGCTGTGTGTGGGAAAAAAAGGAGGGGGGGGGTGTATACATAAGAACTACCCAATAATAGCAGTAAAAGAAAAATTACAATATGCAAAAATTTTTTTTTCTTTTGTGTGCTGACCGATTATTACAAGGGTTCTCAAACTTGAAAGTCTTGCGGCCCCCTCTATGAGAAAAGTCTCGCGGCCCCCACTATGAGAAAAGTTTCGCGGCCCCCACTATGAGAAAAGTTTCGCGGCCCCCACTATGAGAAAAGTTTTTTGATTCGAGACCTATATACATAAAAAAAAGTTTTTTTCCTGATAATTTAAATCAATAAAATGTAATTGGCATGTACCAGGCTTTTTATATTATATTTTATAATATTTTTTTTCTTAAATGTAATTTTATCATTTTGTTTTAGTTTCAAATTGATCATAGACATGTTATATCTTATTGATTTTTTATATTTTTCAATGTCTCATTGGGGAGAAATTGTGCATATATTATACTATTTTGTTTCGTTTTTTTTTTTAGTTATTCTGCTGTAGAAAATTTTACGATGATCCACAAGAGGAGCCTGCAGGTAAATTATTTTTTGTTTAAAAAATTTACCAAAGTATTTCTGAAAATTTACTATAACAGTTCTCAAAGATTACCATAATAGTTCTGAAAGAATATTATAACAGTTCTGAAAGATTACCATAATAGTTCTGAAAGAATATTATAATAGTTCTGAAAGAATATTATAATAGTTCTGAAAGAATATTATAACAGTTCTTAAAGAATATTATAACAGTTCTGAAAGTTTCACAAAACGATTCAAAAAAGAACACATAGCCTATATTTGATACAGGTGTGTAATGAATGTTTATATAAATGCATACACCGTCGTGTTTTTATTAACATAAGGTTTTTTTTTTGTTTTTATGTAGAACTGATTGATATCTCCATCGAGCTGGCGAACCTTACAATTTGAGCAGCGATGTACACTTGTATAAAGAGGCCATTATTCGCTCAGCTGTATAGAACTTGCAATGAAGTCATTCTGTGGACTAATATGGAGTGAAATTTCAATTGATTTAGCTTATATTACTTTTTAACCAGTTGTTTCACATTCACAAAAACTAGGTCATGGTTTCGTCACGCGACATATTAAACACAAATCATCACCGACAATAACACCCTTCCATCCCCACATTACACACCAAGCAGATGTTCTACTTTGTATTGCAACACACCAGCATTAGACGTACCTAAACTTTTATGACCATTAAGTGGGTTGGTGAAAATTATTAGTCAGTTCCCCCATTAGGCTCACATTTCCGCAACTTCAATATTGTGATAATGTATTTCAGTCTGTGATAAAAAAAAATGTAAACTTAGTTGTTTTTGGAAAAAAGAAATTCTAAACATTTTTTTTTGTTTTTAATTGTACCTATTTTTAATGCAAAAAAAACATATAACCCTAATATTATATAACATTTATAAATATCCATTCATTAAACAGTATTTGCTAACACTTAACTTAGTATTTCATGATTTGATGTACTTAATCTAGCTCTAACTTACAATGTGTCCCACTTGATAAAAATGCCATTCATATTTCCATCAACGTAATCCAATTTCAATTTAAGTTATCTTGCATTTGTAATTGTTTCATTAACAGTTCAACGTATGTTCTCATTTTTTTTCCTTATAGACTTTTTTTTATCAATGTATAATAAATCTGTGTTCTCTGTATATAACTCATTGATTTTTAAGAGAACTTTTTGTTTTAATGTTTGTGTACAAAACCTTTTTCTTACCACCAATGTCAGTATTTTTTTTTTATTTTTTTTTTACAAAAAATTAATTTATATAAAAAAATGTTTTAAGTGCAAATATTACCATCTGTGATATAAAATAAATACTTTCCAAAAGTCATAGTTTACTTTAGGCTTTCAGTGAAAAATTATTTTGCATTTATCAATTTTGACATTTTTTTTTATTATTCGTGTAATTAATTCTTTCTTTTTAAAAAATTTTTTTAATCAAATTTATTTGTTGTGAATATTATAGTTGAATTGACTTATCATTCATAGGACCGTTATAGGTCTTTTGGGTACTCTAGTCAGATATGTCCAGAGATGTTTATTGAAATAAATACTTCGTCAGTCGGGGGGTGGGGAGGTAGGGTGTATCACTCGGGTGTTGCCTATTCATCTATCCATGTACAGTAGGGTTAGTACTTTTTTCATTTTTTTTCAGAATCTTATTTTACATGGCATTTTTTAATGAACAATTGTGAACAAAATATGAAAATAATATTAATTTATTTTTCACTCAAAAAAACCTTCCCCACCAAAGCCATCTTGTGTTTACAAATAAGAAGCGTTTTTCAATAAAATTACTTCTTTGATGGATTGCGCAATGACAAATATTTAATTACATTAATTACATCCAGGAACTTTATAGGGTTTTTTTTTTACCTCCATGTCTAAAACAAAATAAAAAAAAGTTTATTTTAAATTCAAAGTGCACTGTTTTAATGTATTATGCATCTACTGCAACTTTACCAACAATGGTCAAATCTTATGAATCTTTGTTTGGTAATTGTTACGAAAGGTCTGCTTGGAATTTGGAAAGTCTGCTTGGTTGATTTGGGAATATAGTATTCTTCTATTTCAATTTTATTCAACTGTAATCGTCTGCTTATAATGAATTTTGTAGGAAAGCAAATTTGTCAACAAATAAAGCTTGTAAAGTATTAAAAATATTAAGCGAACACTCTACCAATATTGAAGCTCCTTCGCAGTCAGGAGTGTATAAGGCAACCCATAAAGAAGCAGAATTGTTGAAGTTGCAGTTTAAAAACAGCTTACAAAATTTTGAATGGTGCATACATTTTGACAGAAAAAGAATAGAAGGAGAAAAACAAGTTGTTTTACTGAAAAACGTTGAAAAAGAAATTCGATTAGCTATATTGTCTCTGACAAATGGAAAAGCAAATACAATATTTACAGCGAATAGGGCTGTTCTAGCTGAAAACGAACTCTATTCATGTATTCGAGTAATTATTTGCGATACAAGGAATACACATTCTGGCAGCAAAAATGGTGTGGTACGCAAGCTGCAAAATTACTGTCAACAGAACAGTGGACAAATCCCTCAGTAAATAAGCTGCCAGCTTCATGTTTTAGGCCTAGTACTCAAGCATGCTATGGATTCTATTTTCGGCAGGGAAACGTCTAATCCAAACATTTCCTATCCATTTGTTGCTGAAATTAGCGCAAATTACGAGTAACTTAAAGATTCACTTGATTCTCAAGATAGTAGTTCAGAAATCATGTGAGAAAACAAAGGATGGAAAGTCGACATGAAGTTCTTACATCATTTGACGCAAGTATTTCACTATTACGAATGAAATAAAACCTTTCCACTAATTCACTTCCAGAGACTGATGACTTTAAGTAATGCTCGTTGGAATTCAAGTGCAATACTAGTACTTCTGGCATTCCGGAAAATAGAAACGAGAAATTTTAATTTGTATGTACTTTCATAGCGAGGACATGCATGGTCTGAAGTATGGTTTTTAGGGACTGGAAAATAGGAAAAGAGATTTTAGCACCTGCTTTGCATAGATACACTGAAGCAGAAAGATGCTTCTTGAGGCACTGGGTCTGTGAAGATTAAGCAATACCTGGTATAGAACGAAGTAACTGCTATGCAGAAAGAGCTATACAAATAATGCAAGTTATTGTTCCACGTTGTGAGACTTCAAAGACACTATTAACTGTTTTATTCTCACTAATGATGAAGCATAAAACTTAATTTATGTTTCCTATGCTGTCCTTTATTATCATTTCATATTTTGGACGTCTCTATACTCATGCTTACATGTATTACACTTGTTGTTCTTATGTAACTTTCCATTACAGTGTTGTGTTATATATATTAATATATATCATTCGTTTTATGGTTTGGTGGGGAAAGTTTTTCAAATATTTTCAGAAACGGTTATTTGTGTCATAATACCATCATTAAAAGTCACCTTTTCTTGCCACGTAAATATGAGGTTACAAAAAAGTCATAACCCTAATGTACATACATGTATAAGCTAATGGCTTCTAGTCAGTTTAAAAAAAAAACTATGACTTTGTGGATTATGTAAAAACAAAAACAAAAAAACTACATATTGTGTTTACGGTTTCGGTACATGGATAGATAAATGGATATATTAGATTAGACAGATAGATTAGAGAGATTATATATATATATATATAATGGCCTAATGGGTTTGTCACAGGGTTGGCCTAATGGGTTTGTTACAAGGTTGGCCTAATGGGTTTGTTACAGGGTTAGCCTAATCGGTTTGTTACATGGTTGACCTAATGGGTTTGTCACAGGGTTGGCCTAATGGGATTGTTACAGTGTAGGCCTTAGGTGGGCTTACCTAGAGCCCAACCAGTACATAATACACAAATGTAAAATACAGATGCCCCCCTTCTACCAACTAAACACACAGTTTCCAATCCCCCCACATCAGAACAACATTAGTATAAGACAATCACAGATATGTTTCTTAACAGTAACCTATGGATGAAATAAATCAGAATCACCACATTTCCAGAAGGTTACACTATATCTAGGAGGAGACAACCTATCTAGGAGGAGACGAAAGAGAAAGGGACAACCTTTCTAAGAGGAGGCAACCTATCTAGGAGGAGACATGCTATCTATGAGAAGACTAAAGAGAAATGTTATTTCTGTTTTGTGCATGGAATTAAATCGATTAATTTCTCATTACCCACAAGCTCAGTGTGCCCGTGAAACAATTCTGACTTCGTAGGGAACTGGACTGGCAGTTATGCCGACTATGTACTTCATCGGTGGAGGGTGGTCTGGATCAACGGGAAGAAATTCAAATGTTTGCAGCATGTTTGCCAAATAAAGAAACAATTCAGTTTTGGCCATACTCTCTCCGAGACACGCTCTTCTACCCACAGAAAATGGAATCAGTTCATCGTAATTTTTTAACTGTCCATCCTGGTTTAAAAATCTTTCTGGTTTGAAGATCATGACGTCATGTCCCCAGATTTTTTCATCGTGCAGGACAGAGTCCAGATTGGGCATGATGAAAGAACCTTTAGGGATGGTGTACCCTCTGACGGTCACATCTCTTGGACAGGTGTGGGGGACAGAGTGGGGCACTAAGCTGGCCAGTCTTTGTGTTTCCAAGATGGCGGCATTTAAGTAGGTCAACTTTGATCTGTCTTGTATTGTAGGTGATTGGTCACTTCCAATGCGTTCATTGATTTCATCAAAAATCTTGTTCTGGACATTTGGATGGTGCAACATGTACAAAACAAAGAAATAAATGGTTGTGGATGTTGTCTCTGTACCTGCTACAAACAAGTCAAAGATAATTTTCTTCAAGTTCTTGTCATCCATAGTTGTTTCGCCATTTGCTTATTCCCATAAGCTCCCAAAATTTCCCATAAGCTCCTACATATTCCCATAATCTCCAACAGATTCCCATAAGCTCCTACATATTCCCACAAGCTCCTACATTTTCCCATAAGCTCCTACATATTCCCATAAGCTCCCACCTATTCCCATAAGCTCCTACATATTTTACAAACTCCAAGATATTCCCATAAACTCCCGCATATTCCCATAAGCTCCTAATATTCCCATTAGCTTCGAAATATTCCCATAAGCTACAACATATTCCCATAAGCCCATACATGTCTCCTTAAGCTCCCAAATATTCCCAGTAAGCCCCTCAAATATTCCCATACACCTACATATTCTCATAGCTCCGACATACTCCCATACCTCACTTATTCCCATAAGATCCTACATATTCCCATAAACTCCTACATATTACCATAAGTTCCCAAAAATCCCATAAGCTCCAAATATTCCCATAAGCTCCTACATGTTCCCATAAGCTCCCAAACATTCCCATTCTGTCTCTCTTTCTCCTTTTTCGCGCTCTCTCCTTCTCTCTCTCTCTCTCTCCCACTTATTCCCATGTTTCCCTACATGTTCCCATAAGCTCCCAAATTTTCCCATTCTGTCTCTCTCCTTATTTCGCGCTCTCTCTCTCTCTTTCTCTCTCTCTCTCTCTCTTCTTCTTCTTCTCCTTATCTCTCTTTTTCGATAATTGACATAGAGTTGAATCAACTTATGCATGGCAGTTGATCATTGTTTAGCAGAAAATTGAAACGAAGCTTATAGTCCGTTACAAAAAATTGAAAAATAGGAGTAGAATTTACTGATGCGTAAAAATGTGTCCTTACATGGTTGAAAATAAACACAAAGACTATAGTCCCATTCGCCAAATACTAAACAGGAGTAGAATCAATTGGCACATATTCATAAGATCCCATTTATTCCCATAAGCTCTCACATATTCCCATAAGCTCCTTATATTACCATAAGCTCCTCAATATTTTCATAAGCTACGATATATTCCCATAAGCCTCTACATATTCCCATAAGCTCCTAATATTCCCATAATGTCCTACTTATTCCCATAAGCTCCCAAAAATTCCCATAAGCTGCTACATATTCCCATAAGCTCCCACTTATTCACACAAGCTCCAACATATTCCCATAACCTCCTACATATATTACCATAAGCTCCCAAAAAATCCCATAAGTTCCTAATATTCCACTAAGCTCCTACATATTAACATAAGCTCCTTCATATTTTAATAAGCTCCCACATATCTTTACAATCTTCTAATATTCCCATAACCTCCTACATATTCCCATAAGCTCTCGAAAAATTCCCATAAGCTCCCAATGTTCCCATGTTCTAATATTCCCATAAGCCCTTCATAATCCCATAAGCACCTAATATTTCCATAACCTACCTCTATTCCCATAAGCCTCTACATGTTCCCATAAGTCCCCAAATTTTCCCATTCTGTCTCTCTCCTTATTTCGCGCTCTCTCTCTCTCTCTCTCTCTCTCTCTCTCTCTTTCTTCTTCTTCTTCTTCTCCTTATCTTCTTTTTTCGATAATTGACATAGAGTTGAATCAACTTATGCATGGCAGTTGATCATTGTTTAGCAGAAAATTGAAACGAAGCTTATAGTCCGTTACAAAAAATTGAAAAATAGGAGTAGAATTTACTGATGCGTAAAAATGTGTCCTTACATGGTTGAAAATAAACACAAAGACTATAGTCCCATTCGCCAAATACTAAACAGGAGTAGAATCAATTGGCACATATTCCCATAAGATCCCATTTATTCCCATAAGCTCTCACATATTCCCATAAGCTCCTTATATTACCATAAGCTCCTTCATATTCTCATAACCTCCTACATATTCCCATAAGCTCTCGAAAATTCCCATAAGCTCCCAATGTTCCCATAAGCTCCTAATATTCCCATAAGCTCCTTCATAATCCCATAAGCACCTAATATTTCCATAACCTCCCACTTATTCCCATAAGCCTACATGCCCCCATAAACTCCCAAACATTCCCATTCTGTCTCTCTCCTTATTTCTGCGCCTCTGTCTCTCTCCTTCTCTCTCTCTTTGTCTTCTCTCTCTCTCTCTCTCTCTCTCTCTCTCTTACTCTCCTTATCTCTCTTTTTTTGATAATTGACTTAGAGTTGAATCTACTTATGCATGGCAGTTGATCATTGTATAGCAAAAAATTGAAACGAAGCTTATAGTCCGTTTCAAAAATTGAAAAATAGGAGTAGAATTTACTGATGCGTAAAAATGTGACTCTACGTGGTTGAAAAATAAACAGAAAGACTGTAGTCGCATCTGCCAAATACTAAACAGGAGTAGAATCAATTGGCACATATTCCCATACTTATTTATTACCATAAGCTCTCACATATTCCCATAAGCTCCTTATATTCCCATAAGCCTTTACATATTCCCATAAGCTCCTAATATTCCTATAATGTCCTACTTATTCCCATAAGCTCCCAAAATTTCCCATAAGCTCCTACATATTCCCATAATCTCAAACATATTCCCATAAGCTCCTACATATTCCCATAAGCTACTACATATTCCCATGTTTTCTACATATTCCCATAACCTCCCAAAATTTCCTTAAGCTCCCACATATTCCCATAAGCTCCTAATATTCCCATAAGCTCCTACATATTCCCATAAGCCCCCACCTATTCCCATAAGCTCCTACATATTTCCATAAGCTCCTACATATTTCCATAAGCTCCAAGATATTCCCATAAACTCCCACATATTCCCATAAGCTCCTAATATTCCCATAAGCTCCCATATATTCCCATAAGCGTCTAATATTCCCATAAGCTCCTACATATTCCCATAAGCACTTAATATTCCCCATAAGCTCCCACTTACCCCATATAGCTCCTACATGTTCCCATAAGCTCCCAAATAATACTCCCATTCTCTCTGTCTTTCTCCTTATTTCGCTCTCTCTCTGTATATATATATATATATATATATATATATATATATATATATATATATATATATATATATATATTAGCTAAAGCAGAGCCAAGGATTAAAGTTCTCAGTGCCGGGGTTTCCCCGGCTTCCCGGCGGTAAATCGAGCCCTGCTCACGATAGCAAGAGTGGAGTGGGGTAATATAGTTTTAAGTTTGAAGAAGGTAGTGATTAATGAAGAAACGAAGAAGCGTGTAATAAGTGTGTTATTGTGTTGGCGGAACAGACGATTGATATAGTAACTAAGGTGAAGACTTCTATATCTACTAGTCTATGTTCACTATTGGATAATTAGTGTTATATATATTTCAATAAAGTGATTTTCATGAATTAATGGAAGTGTTGTGAAATTGTATATGTACATTGACATAATAAGAGACTAACTCGTCATTCCTGACAGGCTGTTCATTTTCTCTGTTCTTAAAAGAGACTAACTCGTCATTCCTGACAGGCTGTTCATTTTCTCTGTTTCTTAAAAGAGACTAACACGTCATTCCTGACAGGCTGTTCATTAACTCTGTTTCTTAAGAGACTAAGGACAGGCTGTTCATTAACTCTGTTTCTTAATTAGGAGACTAATTCGTCATTCCTGACAGGCTGTTCATTAACTCTGTTTCTTAAAAGAGACCAACACGTCATTCCTGACAGGCTGTTCACTAACTCTGTTTCTTAATTAGGAGACCAACTCGTCATTCTGACAGGCTGTTCACTAACTCTGTTTCTTAATTAGAGACTAACTCGTCATTCCTGACAGGCTGTTCATTAACTCTGTTTCTTAATTAGGAGACTAACTCCGTCATTCCTGACAGGCTGTTCATTAACTCTGTTTCATGTTAATTTTGCTTGATCCTTGGAGAGTGTTTCGTTAATTGGAACAAATAAATAAAATAAATAAAAATTAACACCGACCTGTTGTTACCTGGGGGTACGGCGTGCCCCCAAATGTATACAGCTCCCACAGGAGAACGCTGAACGCCCATATCGTCGCTCTTGAACTGTACTGCCCCCAGAGCAGGGCCTCGGGCCAGCCATTTAAAAGGTACACGGTCCTGCAAACATTTTAATTTACCGGATGGTAAATATTTCAAATACTAATAAGGAAAAAGTACGGCATGAATGTCATTCAGAGGCGGATTTAATTGTAGCACAGCAGGCGCTCGCACGAGGCCACACCTTTGAAAGGTCCCTATAAAATGCCAACTGGACACTGGGATATCTACTTTATCCGCTTTATTTTTTACAGCAGAAAATATTTCTCTGAGCCCAGCGCTTCCACGTACCTTCATCCGCCTCTGATTAAATTATATTAAAGTACAATGTTTTATTTGTAGCATTATATTTGACGCATGACAGTGTTCGCTTTTATTAAAAAGTCGCTCCGGACAGCAAGGGCCACAACCCATGTTGTCAAAATAAGAGTTGCTCTTGGGCATTTTCTCTTGAGATCGTAGGCAGAGACTTCCATAGGTATTATTGAGGGCCCGAGGCAAAAGTACTTTTAGACATTATATATTTTAAAGGCTTTAGTTTTCCTACCTACAAGAACGGCACTGTTCTTCAGTTCTATCCAAGTTGTGGCACAATGAAAGGCACTGGTCTTCAGTTCTGACCAAGTTGTGCCACAATATCTCATCATGTTCATTTCTTAAAGGATAACCATAAACATATTCAATAACAAAGTGTATATTCTTTTTCAAACAGTTTGCAATGCATGACATACGCGGATTAGAAATGTGGGGTAGAGTGAGGGAAAGACCTAATACATATCCCCTAACCTCTTCCTAAACGGATGGACTTCAAGCACAATCAATTGCAGGGGCTACGAAGAGAAATATCAGGAGTAGATGGGCGAATGACATGAATGAAACATATTTTTCTTTTCTCTTTTTGTAAACTTTCATTTATGGTTAATATTCCATTGGAATTCTAAGAAAGTATACTTTATTCAAATAATTTTACTGACTACACCCTTTCATAACCTAAAAAGAGTTAGCTTTGTGGAGAGATTTGAAATTAAAGCATTTTATCAGACATCAGTTTTTAGTTGTACAGTTCGAATTTTACTTTGTGATCATTTCGAATGTGTCTATTGAGCGTGTGCGCATGCGCCTTACTTCGTGTGTGTGTGTTTTTTTTTGGGGGGGGGATAGTGCTTTTAAAACTGTAAAACTATGGGGGTCCCATGTCTATCTGTGCCCTACCGTCCCATCACACTTCTAATTAAGAGATTATCCCTGAAATTTGCTAGACAAAAGATACGAAACTAACAATGGCACTGATGGCAGATGGCGCGAATTAGCACTCTGTATTATTGATTCTAATGAGGCAATACGACACCTATCTCCACTTGCAACACAACCATACTTAATTCCCAACTTACACTTTGTTGATTATTTACTGTTTTTTTCGTACTTTAAAATATCGCCCAAACAAAAAAAAAAAAGCTGCCAGCTTTGCATATGGTTGCCGAGGAAGGGAAAAAAAAATTCTTAAACCTGATAAGTCGGTTGTTAGAGATAGTTTTCAAAATTAATACAAGTGATTTTTTTTTTGCCTCAACCCCCCGGAATGTTTGGTCTAGCTGCGCCTCTGTCTCCAACTAATCATTTCGAAACAAAATTTCAAACGCTTATACAATGTTTTACATGAAATAATTCATGGGCCAAATATGATTTTTTTTATTTAGTAACACTGTTTTTTTTTCTTCTTCTTTTGGGATTGATACCCTAGTATGAGTTATGACCCTTGCATGGCTTAGATGCTAGCAGTTGACCTTCTATGACACAAGTAGCTACGATTAGCGCGTTTTGTATCACCTTATTAACTCCCACCCACCCCACCAAGCCTGAAGCAGCATTCAGGTCCGGTTAAAAGGCATAAGCGAACAGCCCCTCCCCCCCCAATCCCTTTTTCCCAACGCCAGTAAATTGTTATCAAATCTGATAACATAAATTATTGTAAAGCTGTGCATACATTGTTTTCACGCAAAATGTTGAGATAAATAATTTAAAACAAAAAATGCCAGTCTGATGATTAAAATTGTCATTAGGAGGACATTCGCCCCACCCCGCTCCCCCCCCACCCGCCCGCGTGGGGTTACCTTCGCCCCATAAAACATGACATCGCTTAAAATAGTGCACCCCCCCCACCCCCAATATGTTTTTTTTTTTTTTTCGCACTGTCGGAAAGTTGTGAATTGTAATGATGTGCTTGCTAACTGTAGGCCTGAGTTCTCTTTAAATCCGCTCCCCCTACCCTACATTTTCTGCACAGATGTCGCCCTCCTTTCTATGGCTTCTAAGGTGCCATTTCAATCTAAGACACTGGCAGCTGAGGGGGCTGGTTGGTCGTGCGGTACAGAGCTCGACTGTCAACCTGAAGGTACTTGGTTCGATCTCCGGTGACGATAAAGGAAAACTTTTTCAGGTCTTGCTCAAGTTCGCTATATATCTCCCGTGGTGCTTCCATGACCATTGCACAATCGCCAGTGGTGGGGATGAAAGAAGGGCACCATAAAAACCGTCCCATGAGTGGTCATAGGATCTAAGAGATTTCATCAGGGAATTCACACGAGTGCCGAACCTAGGGATTTGGGGCTTGGCCTCTTGGGGGCACCTACATTTTGACATTCGACACTATAACATGAGATAATGTACTTAATATTAAATGTAAAAAAAAAAATTCGGGGCCCCCATCAAGCTGGGGCCCGGGGGGACTTTCGAATTTTGACCCCTCCTCACCCTCCCTAAGTACGCCTCTGCTCTTCACACACTGGCAGCTGGAGGGAAACTCTTGCTGGGGCTAAACGATTTTTTTTTAAATAGCAGAGAAACCATTGTATGAGATACGACCTCAGTTATAAGGGAGAGTCGAAAGGGAGGGGGGTTGGCGTAATACTATAGGTTCAATAAAAATAGATAGAAAAAAACTGAAACGCAAAAATATGATAGAATAGAAAGAGAAAACAAAAGTAATAAAATTGAAATACAACGTCAACCGTAATCAAACAAGACATTGCCCTTATTTCTGATACGCTTGTAATGGCCAAGCTCGTAGGCGTCTTTGGACAGGCCGAAATCTGAGACCTTGGCGCGCGTGATGGGTCCCCTGGTGAGGAGGCAATTTCTATGGCAAGGTCACGATGAATCACCTAGATAGGACAGTAACAGTGCACGCGGATTAATTAAAAAAAAAGAAGTTCCAAAGCCTGCAACACAGTGACCTAAGAAAAAGAAAGACTCTAATTTTCGAATGTTTGTTTTGTGGTTTTTTTTTTTCTCATTAATCGAAAGGAATTATTTAAACATGTATCCGGTTAAAAGTGAACAACGCCCACTACATTCATAATTATTGCGTCATAATCTCCCATGATATCGATGATGATGACATGTAATACAAAAAAAAAAATCGATTTTTCTCTTTTGTCTCCGCCTTTGGAAATGAAAAACAAAAAAGATGATTACATCACTCTTCTCTAAACATCATGCCACACTAAACTTATAATAAGTAATGTTTATAAATTATAAGTTGTTATAAGACAATTTATATAAATAATAGCGGTGTGGGTTCTGCATTATATCGAAAATAGAAATCAAAAATTCAAAAAATGACGTCTTCCCCGCGTCACAATAAAAATCATGCAAAAAATCGGAACTGCCCGAAACCAAAAAATAACCTAGCCTACTGATCAAACCTAAGAGAAGGGAATGTAACTCTCTACAGAGGTTTTGGTAGGGTACAGCTAGTTCAATAATATTAGACCTAGTCCAGTGAGTTCAGATGGAAGTAGGTTAACGTCCCTTATGTCCAGCTTCAAGTGGGGTACCTGCAGGCCCGTAGCCAGGTCAAACAAAGCAGGGAGGCACCACACTCAGCAAGGGGGCACCTTTACTTTTTCTTTATTTTTTCCTCTTTTTCTTCTTTTAAGCGGGGGCACCCACACCTAGCGGGGGCACGGCCCCCTAGTGCCCCCCTTTTGGCTACTGGGTATCTGGCTTATAAGTTGGGGGAGTAAAGACTCTACGTGCGTCTTGCTAACCACTCAATCCCCGTATATGGTTTGGTCACAAAGGAAACTTAACTTTTTATAAATTGTAAGTTTATAAAAGTAAAAAAAATGAAACATTTTATTTGATAGCCTACTCGGATATCCGAGCTGTTTCTGAAGGAAAGCCGGCTACTGACGAATATCTTATGGATAGGCAAACTAGAGGCTGCCTTGTATCCCATTAAATTGGGCCCCTATCGGGACTAATATTGCTTGTCATCCTCATGAGTGACAACTTGGGACCACTGGGCAGTGCCTCCGCCAACAAATATAACACCTAACCGGTTGTCAGACTATTAGGGACCCAATATTTTTGCAAAGGACCCTAGACTTACTTCTTTTGGTTGAGGGCACCCATATATAATTTAGACTAGTGCCCCCATATGTACCTTTTCCTAGGCTCCTTAAATACGTAAGAACGGCCTCTGCACATATGATTAGACAGGACCTCGATAGACAATAATTTCCTGTCCCTCTCATACAAATAACAAAAGCCATTTTTTTAAATCATCAAATCCCTTCATTATTCCTAAATCTGCAACAACATATTTTTTTAAAATTATACTTTTACAGTTCATAATAATATTGACATTATACGTAAAGTGCGAAATACATTTTCTGATAACATCTGTTATTAAGAGTGCCTCACATAGTACTGTTGTCTAGTTCTTCCTGTTATACCTGGGCGCCACAGCTGGGACCCTGAAGATTGGCTGAGAATTGTATAGAGTATTAGTAAAGTAATTTTGACTCGTTGTATTTCATATTGTCCCTTTAACGAGTGGGATAGGATTGAGGGTGTGGGCAGAGGCGCTGAGAGCCAACACGGGCCCCAGGGGCAGGACATCAGTGCGGGCCCCTTAATAAACAAAAAGTCGAAAAATTGACATGATCGGGGCAGCCGGCCCCCCTTACAGATGCGGGCCCCCTGGCAATGATCCTGCCCCCTCTCGGCGTGCCTGGGGGTGGGGTGGAATATACGATCGCCCATTTTGCCTATCCATAAGGGCGCTGAGGGGAGGGTGGGGGCGCTGTATGCAGTAATCTTAGCGGGTGTCTACTGAAAACTAATGACTGAGCAAGGTTTACCCTGTGCATCTCCAGGTGCCTCATGCCTTAGGAGATCTGCCATGAACATCATCAGGTTGGCGTTTTCGTCCTCCACCTTCGGGGCGCTCTGCTCCACCATCAGGCTGTCGCTGCCCACCCTCACGTACTGGAGGTGGGGAAAGCACACTCCGTCTTTAAGTAGGTCAGCAGGTCGCTCAGCTCGGCGTACTCCATGACGATGCAGTACTGACGGTTTTGACGGCAACGAGAATCATGTGACAACATAATGACTTGTTTGCTATAATGATATCAACTATAAAAAAAAGTATGTTTATATATGTGGTTCGTGGTGTCTAGTGACTAGTGTCTAGTGATGATCTTCATTGAGTTTAGCCAGGCAGCAAATGAATAAGTTCTTTTCTTTTTTTACTAAACCTAGTTAAAGAAATGACGGTGTGCCTAAATATTCTAAGAAATGACGGTGTGCCTAAATATTCTAAGAAATGACGGTGTGCCTAAATAGTTAAAGAAATGACGGTGTGGCTAAATAGTTAAAGAAATGACGGTGTGCCTAAATAGTTAAAGAAATGACGGTGTGCCTAAATAGTTAAAGAAATGACGGTATGCCGAAATAGTTAAAGAAATGACGGTGTGCCTAAATAGTTAAAGAAATGACGGTGTGCCTAAATAGTTAAAGAAATGACGGTGTGCCTAAATAGTTAAAGAAATGGCGGTGTGCCTAAATATTGAAGAAACGACGGTATGCCAACCTTCGGCCTACCTTTTTTTTTTTTAACGCCGCCATTGCCAGCATGGTAGGGTGTAGTGTGCCTACCACACCAGCATTGTTGGCGGCGCTGATGCACGTCTGCCATGCCTACAGAGCGGCGGGTTGAGTGTGCCCGCTATCATCTGCAGGGATGGCAGAAAGATGGTTTTAATCCTTGCTCAAACCGGCCAGACCAGCAGGGTGTGTACTGCCGGTCGGCCAGAATGCAAGGAAAGGGGTTTTTCCTGCCACTCGGACAGAGGGGAGGGTGTAGTGCCTGTACCCTCAGCCGGAAATGGCAAGCTGCGCAGGTGTGCTTGGAGTGGGACGGAGTGGAAGGGTGTTGTGTGCCGACCACATCCGTCACCACCGCCAGTTGTGAATACTGCGGTCTCGGATAGTCCTCATTGACCACAGTACCACCACCCTGCAAGTAATGGTTTTTTTCCTGACTAGAGAACCCCCTATGATCCATCCCCCGTGGATCATGTATACCTCAGACCAGGAAGGAGAGATCACAAAATATCAAAATACCTCCGAAATGACACAAGACAGTGATCATCTGGTGTACCCACACCTGAACTATTTAATTGTAACTAGTAACCAATTGTTGGTCAATATCAGACGGCATTAAGACTTGCTAGTAATATCCCATTAACATTGGCTCTTAATCGGGGAACTAAGGGGAGAGGCAGGTTAAAAGATGACAGGAGACCTTTTTTTCTTTTTCTTTTTTGCTTTTGTTTTGTTTGTTTTTTTCTTCGGTTTATATTAAATTTTTTTCATATTTAGATATTAGATTGCCCATTCACGAGGGTCAATTAAAAAAAACAAACAAATTAAAAAATAACAAATAAAAACAAGCCAACACATTAAAACCAATATTCCCTGGGGCTTTTTTTTTATTTTCTCACAAATGCACATTTTTCTTCAAAGATTTTTTTTTTTAAACTCTTTTGGCAAGTCTGACATTAAATATTTGTTCATGTTATTTTTTTACCAGAAATGAGGGTAAGGGGAGATAATAATAATAATATCATATGGATGAAGAGAAGCTAAGAAAGAATAACAGATATTAGGGGAAAGGGAGAGGGTAATATTAAGGGAAACAAAAAGGACTGCCACACTAAAAGACACTGGTTGCCACGGGTACCGCCGGCAACCTGGTCCACTGTGCTCGCATCATAAAGTGTTTTTTTTTTTTTAAAATTCAGGTTTCAGGAAACAATATATCTCACAACGCTTTTGTTAGTTGCGGACTCTGGACGTCTCCTAATTCGCCCGTAGGTCAAAATATCTTTGAATGGGCTCCGGAAATGTCCAGACCTACAGATTTTCTCCCTATCATCAATAAAAATAGAAAAAGTTGGATTTTTAAAATTCTTGAAGTTTTTTTTCTGCCTTTGCACTTTTGAGCGAAGACCAGGTCATTACAAGGAGACCAGGTCATTACAAGTAGACCAGGTCATTACACGGAGACCAAGTCATTAAAGGAGACCAGGTCATTACACGGAGACCAGGTCATTACACGAGACCAGGTCATTACAAGGAGACCAGTCATTACACGGACCAGGTCATTACACGGAGATAAAGAAAACGTTCAGCCATCGCTGCCCTGCCCTTCCCCTTTAATCAAGTGAACTATTTCCGTAAAAAAAATATTCCTAAGTAAGTCTGGAAGTTATAAAATGTCAGAGTCGAAGTAATCAGATTCGATTCGGCCAATTAACCTCTGTCGATGTCTGACAGTAGATTGTCGACTTAACCAGTTATTGGAGTGTGTAAATATGTTACATTGTGTCTGTCGTCTGAAAGAATCAGAGGAAATTTCCGAGCAGACGTCAGTGGGAAAAAAAATGTCCGAGCAGACGTCAGTGAAAAAAAGAAACATATACGTTAAAAAAAATCACAAATCTTCTGAAGGTGTAAGAATCAGAAAAAAAAAAAATGAGGTCGAGTTATTTGATGGATGAAGTCATTTTAATTAAATATTGATTTTTGAAAAAAATTATAGTCTTAAAAAATTAAGCCTAATCATTTCTACTAAGTCCACAAACCAAGGGTTGGGCAAACTTTTACAACCATGGGCCGCATTGGGTTCTTAAATTTTTCAGATCAATCAAGAGCAGATGGCTGATGTTTATGGTGATTATATATATATATAGTTTTTTTTTACAAAAAATCGTAAAAGTTTATATGAAATAATTACATTTATTAGTCACTGGTGTTCACAAGCAAAGAGAAACAGAACACGGGGCCGCATCAGACAGACCGGACGTGACCCGCGGGCCTTAGTTTACGTCTGCTATAAACACACAGCTTTAAAAAATGGTAATGTATTTAGATGTTTCTGCATATAATAATCTTTTTTATTTTTTAGGTCTATTAAGAAAACACCCCGGCTATTACCAGAAAATGTCACAGGAATAATTTAAAAAACTAAACCGGAAAAAAAGGTGATTTAACAAAAAAGAAAAGAAAACTTTCAGTGATAAATAATGTTGTACCATTACTTACTGAGGTTTTTTGAAAGATCAAAACATATTTTTGTGGATGGGGAAATGGAAAAGATCTCCTTATATTTTTTTTTTTTTTTGCAAATTTTAATCTCGATATATCCAAAGGCAAATAGGTTTTTTGCTTTTTTTTTAATTTTGAAAATAGCAAATCTTTTGAACTAAAAATAATTATGTAATCCACACATAAAACGAAGTAATAAATAAAATAAATAGAATTATGTTTGTTTGTTTCTTGGCCCGGAGGATATGTATTTTATATCAAATGACTGCTGCAGTCTAAGCCAGCAAGGATTGACGCCCCTGAACAATACAATGTGTGCCTCCTCTTTTTATCATATCTCTGGGGAGAGCGAGCTGAGAGTTTGCAAATATCCCTGGCATTTAAGATGAGAGGGGCCCTGTTTGTCCGTGGCATTAGAGGTGAGGGGGACCCTGTTTGTCCCTGGTATTGGAAGATGAGGGGGCCCTGTTTGTCCCTGGCATTGAAGATGAGGGGTCCTGTTTGTCCCTAACATTGAAAGATGAGGGGGCCCTGTTTGTCCCTGCATTGAAGATGATAGGGGCCCTGTTTGTCCCTGGCATTGAAGATGAGGGGGCCCTGTTTGTCCCTGGCATTGAAGATGAGGGGGCCCTATTTGTCCCTGGCATTAGATGAGGGGGCCCTGTTTGTCTCGGCATTATATGTAAGGGGCCCAGTTTGCTCTGGCAATAGAGGTGAGGGCCCTTTTTCAAGGCATTAGAACTGGGGGGTCCCTATTAGTCCCTGGCATTAAAGGCCAGGGGAGGACCCACTGATTCGATGAACTTCTTATCGGCCAAGAGAAAATTTCATATGCTTTCAGACCTGCAAAACTACAAAACCGTATTGCTTTTGGATTGATTAATACTGTACGGATACTCTAAGGGTTATGCATGTTTAAACAAATACAGTTTATGCATGTATATACAACCAAAGGTTTACGCATGTATGTACAAAACCAAAGGTTTATGCATGTATTTACAACCAAAGGTTGCATGTATTTAAAACCAAAGGTTTATACATGTATATACACATGAAAGAAAAAGAATTCCAATACTAAGTCGATGATGTATCGATTCCCCCCATCTGATGTAATTGTTTATAATCGATTATTCACCGATATGTTACATATACGAGGCCCCTGACAATCCCTGCTATGTGGGGCCCCCTCGTAACCCACCACCCACCAATTTAAAGAAGATTACTGTAAACCAACGAGGGGCTCTGAAAAGCGGGGACTCCTCTTCCCCCGCCGGCCCGGCATATTTCATGTTGCACCTGTCTTGCGGGGTGGGGGAAGGGGTTATGCAGGCTAATTAACAATGTAAGATCTGATATCTCTCACAAAACTAACAACTCTCTGAAATGTTAAAAAAAACCAAGTCAGAAATCTACTTTAAAATATATTCTTCAATAAAAATAAAATAGGCATCACTGTTGCTTTAAAAAAAATGACGGCTGCATGGGCATGTTTATCACGGGTTCTATGCGTGAAGGATGATGGGAAAAAAAATAATAAAAACTAAAAAGACTCCCCCCTCCCAACCTCTTCCATTAGTCCACTTTGCTTTTCTTACAAAAATAGGAAATCTTATTAAATAATACCAAAATAGAAATAATAATTATAATACAGATCGATCACACCTTCCACGTGCACACAATATTTGACTTTTTGTTGCCATTTATTGTTTTTTTTATCATTTGCTATAAGAACAATTGTCAACACAGTATAATTATCAACACAGTATAATTATCATATTATACATTTTTCTATCTTTCTTGTCTGGCTGGCGCCATAGAACAGACATGAAATCGGGTAAATGCTATTTTTTTTTCTCTTTCATTGATTTACCCCCCCCCCCCGGCCGCCCAGTTTGGATATTTAGTATTGGTACTGAGCAGATCGATATCAGTAGTTGGATAAATATATTTATATGTCTTCGAGTGTTAAGTTTCTAGGTCAGGTAAATCAGATATAACTACCATTAGGAAAACACAATCATTCTTAAGCCATGACAAACTATAATCAGTGCCAAACCTAGGAATTTGGGGGCCTGGGGGCTTGGCCCTTTGGGGGACCCCTGCATTTTGACATACGACAACATGACATTAGATAATGTACTTAATATTTAATGTAAAAAAATTGGGCCCTGCTTCAAGCTGGGGCCCGGGGGACTTTCAAATTTGGACCCCTCCTTCAACCTAGGTACGCCTCTGGGTAAATCTATTTATTTACGAATTTAATAGGGGAGGAAATCTTCGTAACACTTCCTTTTCTTTGTTAGAATTTTGTTGTTGTTGTTATTAAACGGTTTCCTATGAAGTGTCATGGACAGTCTATTACATTTGTTTTTTTTTTTTACCAGCACGTAGATACAAGTTTTCTGAAGTTTCCCCAATCTCCCTTAGCCTAAATGGTTTATTTTTCTAAATTATAATTTTTTTTTTCAAAAGCCTGCCGCCCACAAACATACCCATGGATAGACGCCCAAGTTTCCACGCCCAAAAGGAGCCCTTTCATTTTTGTTTTGTTAAATCTGGTGCTGAAGGCCCCGACAGGTGCATTTGGTTAAGCCCCCCTCCCACAGTATCCCCAGTAGTCTATGCCCAGGGCCAACTAATATCTCCAGTTGTTCTAATCTCAAGCTATAAATAGAATATTCTTTGTCGCCTGATATTCTTTGTATGGTTTGGTCTCTTCTTTAAGCCTTTAAGCTACCTTACGTCAGTAATAAACAAAATATGACTGATTAAGTCAAGCGTAGAACATATGACTGATTTATGTGACGTAACCATGTGTCACGTCTTTCAGCCATTTGATATGTTGTTTTTTTTGGCCATCCTGGGTTTACAGTGTCGCAGCTCGCGGGCCACATTGGGTTTGTACGGCGGGCCGGACCAAGATCAGGGTGGTCGTATTAGACATGAACAAATATATCTTTTAGGTAAACGCCATAAACGTTAAAGGCTAGCCCCGACTCTTCTGTCAAATTTAAGAATTAAAGTGGTCAGCGGACCGATGTTAAAAAGTTTGCCAACCCAAGTTAATAGTCGCTGACGGAAACGTTTTTCGGTGAAACGTCCGTCGAGACACGGCAATCACTAGGATAGTCTTTTCAAAAATTGATGACGTCAAATGCAAAGCTTTTTTCACCCGACTAATGTATACGTCTTAATAAATACATACAGACACTTATGACAGTAAACTTCAGAGAGCTTGAAAAATTATATTTAAGAGATTATTGTTTAAATTCTAAATACATTCAGGTAAACACCTAACATAAAAAAAAACAGATACGAACGCAAACCCATACCAGCGCACTACGCGAGCACAAAAAACATTACAAATTTGCAAATAGGTGGGAGGATGGGAAACAACTCTGCGAAAACAAAATTGATGAGAGTCTATCTGGTTCAATGGGGAGAACTCGAGACAATAAATGCCTGCACTGGACATTTTCTTTAAAGCCCACCTCGTTCTGGACATTTCTCATCAATAATTCAAAGAAATGTTACCGGGGAATGGTCCAAAATGCATTAATTGTTTTTGTTTTTTTTTCAACTTTATCTCGGTCATTGTCCTCTCACTGAGATAGGGGAGGACTGTCGTTATTTGTTGAAATGAGTGCATCACTGGGTCAATATACTGTGGGCAGTTTAAAAAAAAAAACATTAGCTAATTAATGGTGTATGGGAGGGAGTAGTTGTGGGGAAAGGTGGGCGGGGGGTGTGTGGATCAAACAACAAACAAAATGTGAGCCTATTTGTGTTCACTGTGTGCCCTTGTTTCCCCCCCCCACCTCCCCCACACCCCTCCTTAAACGACGCCGCTGCCGCTAATAACTCTACTGTCATAATATTTTGATCGTCTCGTGCTAGATGTACATCCAGGCAGACTTTTTTTTTTTAAATGTGAAACTTTGAAGTCGGGGAATTTAAATTAGTCATGATGCAGCGGTTCTCACACGTTGCTGTATTTTTTTTAATAAAATGAGGTCATGACTTTAAATAAAAAATAAGGTTCCGTAAAGCCAATGAAGACCTTAAATACAAGGTAGATGAGGTAGAGCCTGTTGTGTGGGTTTGTGTGGTTGGCACTTTGAGCAGCCACTTCTAATTTCATACGTGCCTTTTTTTTTTTAAATATGAGGGACGTATAGTTTTAAAAAATCTGAGAACATATTGGGGCTCGAATGCGAGGCCTTCAGGTCGAAATGCAGACACTTTTGACATACCACGATCACCAAAAAATATATTTTAAATATCAGAGAAAAAAACCAGCCTTAAAAAAAACAAATCACTCATCAGACAATGGACTAATCACTCATCAGACAATGGGCAAATCACTCATCAGACAATGGACTAATCACTCATCAGACAATGGACAAATCACTCATCAGACAATGGCCAAATCACTCATCAGACAATGGACAAATCACTCATCAGACAATGGACAAATCAATCATCAGACAATGGACAAATCACTCATCAGACAATATCAAATCACTCAACAGACAATGGACGAATCACTCATCAGACAATAGACAAATCACTGATCAGACAATATCAAATCACTCATCAGACAATAGACAAATCACTCATCAGACGATGGACAAATCACTCATCAAACAATAGTCAAATCACTCATCATTAGAACGGACATATCCTTACCGTCAAAGAAGACTGACCCAAACAGGCCGATAATGTTTGGGTGGGGTCCGACGTTGATCATTTGTTCCACTGTCCCGGAGGTTTCTGATTTCTTTCTTCCGTGGCGCTCTCTGGGAAAATGTGCACTTTATTCGCGCAATGAAATATGGTGCGCATAACAAACTTCCACAATAAGGTACATCATGTGATATGTACAAGATTAAATAGCGTCATGAACATACAGATATTTATACAGTATTGTATTACGTACATGAATTTGAAGATTGTCCTTGTAAAACTATGTCGAATGATGTAGATGATAATCGATGAATGAATAGAGGATTTTGAACAGTCTGGATGACAATACAATATTTTTAAAGCTCTTCTAGTCATTTAATAAAATTATTATGTAGTCAGATAATGTGTACATAATGAGGGAAATAATGGAAAGAGATTTATCACGGGTTACTTTCCAAGTGCTATGTTCTGATGTTTGTTTTTGTACCTGTCTTTAAAAGATTAAAAAAAATAATCTAAACTTCTCTAACTATTATTAACCCGATGTACAGTTTCCCAGTGTACAGGTGCACAGTGTACGGTGCCCGGTGTACACGTGCCTGGTGTACAGATGCCTGGTGCATAGATGCCCGGCACACAAGGTGCCCAGTGCTTCGTCTTTCAATTTTTTTCACGGCTACTTTCAGTGGGTCTTTGTCGTATGTCGTCAAATAGGCGTTGGCCTCGAACACTTGCCCAAATGCCCCACGGCCGATCAAGTTCCCGATGTTCTTTTATCCGCAGGCTGTGCCTGGAGCCGCACCCAAAGTCCACAGACGAGCCTGTGTTGCTGGTGCTGCTGGAGAACTCCACCTCGTCCACGGGTAGGCGTGCATGTTGCAGGCTCGTGCATTCTTTGTGAACAATTTTTAGAGACATTAAAAAAAAAAGATGAACCGCATGCAATTACTTTCAAAAACAAAAACAAAAGTATACCCCAGCCAGGTCCGCAGCAGACCCGGGATTGGGGGGCTAGGCGGCCAGCCCCCCTGCGTTTTGTCTGGCCCCACCTGCTTATTTGTTCTACTTAGTAAAATGTATTATCTGGCCCCCAGCTATTGCCTGGCCCCTACTGTAGAATCCTGCCCTCCCCTGTAGAATTTTCTCTACGCTACGGGGCTGGACTCCCAGCATACATTGCAGTTTACTCTGAGACAAATATCTAAGCGGGGGGTAATACGATGATGTCTCTGAAAACCTTTTCCTTGTTTTCTATTCTTACACGTGTGAGGGCTAGGGGCCCTTTTCCATTGTGTGTGTGTGTGTGTGTGTGTGGAGGGGGTTCCTAAAGTCTTGCATGTTATCTATGACCCGTAAAACCGGCCATATTCAGAAAAATTATATAATCTCTTCAGAACTGTTATTCTGTATTCGGCGGGGAGTATTAGGACTCCCGTGGCCCTCTTAGCATCAGATTCAATAGAAGTCAACACTATATAGGGGGCCCTTTTGCAGCGGAAGGGGACAATAGGCTGTCGCTCAGTAAGCATAGATCTTACCAAGTGTGACATAGCCAGCATGAGTCGTTGGGATTTAAACCTGTCCCTTGCAATACACCTTCTGGACTCTCTACCCACACTATAGTTGTTGTTGTTTTAAACTAACCATCTTTATAATTTTTTTTAAATTTTACAGCTGATATTTGATTGGTTTGATTAGCTGAAGAAATACGCTAAATGTCAAGTGAGGTCCGGTCAGAATGACACACTTTCAGCCGCGCAAGGTGCTGACAGGCCCCCTCTACCCCGCCCCAAGTACACACTTGCGCGCCGTGTCCAAGCTAAGCACAAAAGAACGACCTTTACCATTTTGGCGCAGTGTTCCTGCCAGAGCCTACGTCTCGCCCTGTAGCGCGCCCGAAGATGGCGAAGATAACGATGACCACCAGGATGATACTGACAGAGGAGGCGATGATGAATGGCCACACTGTGGACAGGGGGACAAAAAAAGAAACTCAATGATGTTATACGAGTACATTTATAACGATACTGAAATAATTACTTATACCGATACCTCGATGATGTTATACGAGTACATTTATAACGATACTGAAGTAATTACTATACTCGATACCTCATCGATGATATTAAAGGAAGAAGGTTGAAAAATGTGGGGTGGGGGAAGGCATCATAACGTTGTCGTTCATTGTTACGACATACTAGTTTGAAAGTTCTTTTTTTTTTAGCAGTGGTTCTCAGAGTAATTTATGGACCTGATTTAAAGTCGGTCAATACACATGGTAATAATTTAATAATGTATTGCCACAAATTCCCCTTTTAATGCCGAGGTTACAGAAACAGATGAATTCCGCACTTCATCTACGTTGATGGATGGCCCTTTTAGGCTAAGGGAACTTTGATTAGTTTACTTTTAATAATGTGTATAATTAATCTTAGCTTTTTTACTATATTTTATCTATTTTTCTTTTTTTAGTACTCGGTGGGTCGCGAACACAAGCAGGTTTTTTTGGTAGGTCGCTAATTGCCAAGGTCTGAGAACCACTTGACTATTTTGATAAGGAACGAGTGGAGGGGGTGGAAGCGGGTTTCATTGGATAACTATGGGAAAGGTCTGATAACAACTTCACTATTTTGATAAGGAACGAGGGGGTGGGGTTGTTTGCGGGTTTCGTTGGCTACTATTACCGCCAATAATTACATGTAGTGACCAGGAATTACAGTAAACTATTTTTTTTTTAAAGCAGCGTCACATAAAAAACGTTGCGCAGCCATAACTATTTGGCAGTTATGTACATTTTAAGAATCATTTAACTCACTTAACACAGGAGTTTATGTAATGTTTAAATGAACAACATGCAAACAGTATTTGCTACATGCATTTTTGTACACATGCGCATTTTTTGTACTGACCTAACCGTTGTACTTGGAGTTGGAGTCCACCATCGGGGCATGCAACGGGCCTGTCAAAAAAAAAAAGGAAAATTTGCATTTGGGTTTTGTTTTTCCTCACTCTGTGATGTCAAGATAAAGGATTTAAAGTAGTGTTTGTTTGTTTGTCTGTTTGTCTGTTGTTGTTTTAATCAGGAATTGCATCTCATTACTCTACATTTGTTGTATGATGTATATTATAAAACGAAATCACGCTTAATCCTTCTTTGTTTTAATGATTCCTTTTCTTAATGTATGTTTAAAACAACGTCGATTTTTCTCTATTCACACCTTCTTGTGTGTGTGTGTGTGTGTGTGTATGTGTGTGTGTTTGGGGTGTAAAGAGTAGGGCTATGTTTTTGTCCAGAACCGTTAAAAATCGCACATTGACTTCAACCGAGTGTCACCGTGCCACTAGATACGCTAATGCTGCGGAATTTTTTTAAAAGAAAAATATAAAAAAGATATCATCTTGCAATAATTGTGTGAGGTGAACATAGGTCAGTGCCTCGTTGTGAATGACGACATCGCACAATACTCTCTGGAACTAAAATAGAAAAGATTGCCAGTGTTTTACCGCTCCGAGCTAAGGGTAAAACTAAAAGTTACATTCAATGAGTGTGTACATATGTATGTATCCGTTGTATTGATTGTGTGTAGCCGATGTTTGCATATAAACAACAACAGCTGACATTCTCAGCAAGAATTAAAAACAAAACCAACATTTTTGTTTAGCTGCTATGTTATCTACAACACCCCCTCCCCCTTGCTCCGCCATTGGATGTATTAACCAACAGATCTACAGAGAAATAGCAATGTTAAAGAGGAAGCGACTGTGTACACAGGCGAAATTTAAAAGGACGGACGTGCACGGGGCGAGCGTCTTGGGGCCTCCCTAAATACTCAGGGCCCCACAGAGTCTAATTTTTAAACCCAAATTTTGTTCTGCACCCCAGGACCTCAACTGACATAAATCCTTCCCCCTGGCTGTGTAAGTAGTTTATATCAGGTCGATTGGCAATAAGTACATGTATGCTGTGTGCCCCTGAGAGGAGGGGCAGTTGGGGGGGCAAATGCACAGAGGCCTGAAGAGTTTTAGGGCCCGGACTAAGCTGGCCAATCAACTTTTGAAAATATTATTATCAGCAAGGGGCCGTGACAGCCATGCCCAGGGGCCCAAAATTTCTTGTCAGGCCTTCATGTATATCTTTTACTTAATCAAGTACCTAAAAATTGAAGACCTGGGGCTTGCTGTCACCCAGGGCAGACCAGCAGGAAGCAGAGATGAAGTTAGAAGAGATGGAGAAAGACCTAGAAAGCCAGTAGGAGTGACAGAGGAGGAAGACCATGGAGCGGGAAAACTGAGAAGAGCAGTATGGCAGGCCAGGGCCCTAAATGGGCTGTAGAGCCAAAGGAAGGAAGATTTTTTTTTTTAAAAGCTGAAAAGTTGTGTGTGTGTGTGTGTGTGTTTGGGTGAGGTGGGGGGGCCCATAGTGCCCAGGCCCCAGGATGTGGGTTTGACTTACCAAGGTTTTATTAGTCAAATTATTATTCAGTTAATTTTAAACATTGATTTTGCCAACATTGTTCGCCTTACAGCACAAACTATGACCCAGTTCCATGATATTTTAAAACAACAAATAAAGGAACGGATGTAAAAAATTTTTTTCACAAACTCAAATTTTTTAAAAAAGAAACTTCAACCCTCTTTTTTTGTTTTCTATAAACAAAAAAAATATATTTATTTACTTTGGAAAAAATGGTAAAAATAAAATTCACGTAGTGTTCTATTTATACGTATTACTCGAACTTCGATTCTGTTTTATTACATCGTTGAAAGTTCGTGAAATATTGTAACCAATCAAATCTCTCAGCAGGAATACCCGACGACATTGTCTTTGATACGAGCTTTCCTTCTTGTAGTCCATTTAGTATCAGTTAATGAATACACGCAGTGATCCCGTTGCTTCCCCCTCCCCCGGTGTTTTACGTCAACAAGGACACAGGTACTATCCACGTGATGTCTTTTTGTAGGCAGTAGGTTAAAAATTCTCCACCAGACACAACAATGGAGTTGAAAAAGCATTAAGAGTGTGTACAATGGCAAGCAAGAGGATACATGAAAAGTAAGGCAACCTTTATCAAAGTGATTCCCATTTAGGTGAGGTTAAAAAAAAAAGGTAATCTGACTCGTTTAAAAAATCTGGCAAGACTAAATGTTATAAAACTAGTCTCTACCGAGAAGCCAACAAAGTTTTCAGTGATGCCAAAACAAGAATTCCAAAGGAGCCTAAATAGTTATCGGTTTAAGTGTAATTGATTTCTGGCAAACTAAACGAATTTCTGATAATAAGTCAATTTAATTTTTGGGTAAAGCCGAGAATTCTTTTTTAGTTGAAATATTGTTAATTTTTGGCAAAAACCAGACAGCCTGGATAATTCTCTGGTAAGTCAAATGAATTTCTGTCAAGCCAAAAATGAATGGACCGAGTGTTCCCATGGTATAGGATTTTGGTATAAACAAGCGCGTCACGTGTTGGCCTCAGATCCAATAAGCAGTCTGAAAGGTTAACCTGACCCAAAAGCAATGACTGAAAAAAAGTGTGGGGTAGAGGGTGGGGGGAATGGGAAGTTTAAAGAAAGTTGACTAAGTGAAATGAAAACTAATATCTACAGAACATGGCTAGCGACCAGTACTGTACCATTTCTGCGAGGGTCGGTGGTCCAATCAATTTCTGTTGCATAAATAAAAAATTTACATACAATGCACTCCGATATTATTTTTTTTTTTTACTGACAGTGGAATGGGTTATAAGTCATTTATATACACAAACATAAATGAGGGCTTTGATTAAAAAAAATGGTATGTGAACCATTGAATTTACCAGAATTTTCATACATTTTCATCCCATATTGACTTTAAAGTCTGTAAGCAAAATAATAACCTAGTTTTATGATGAAATATGATATAGTTTTCATACTATAACAATTTACTACAAATCTGACATTACGCCAACCACAGAATACATGTTACAATATCTCATCTGTGGCCACAACAATGTAAAAGTAAGTCATCTTTTTTTTTCTTTTAATACCTTTAATAGCATGATCTGTACGAAAAGATTTATGGTAACAATGGCATGGGAAAGGACTGTTGGAAAGATCAGCTGATTGTTGATTAGAAACACCAACAACACAACACTGACACAGTCTCAAACACAGTACTAAAACCCTAACCATTAAAACAGGGGAAGCAACCACGGACGTTCCAAAATATGTTCTTTAATCTTTTATAAGAGCAGCTAAATACAGTGTTGGGGTGGCCTATAAGAGCAGCTAAATATAGTAAGTTGTGCGTCCTTCATAAGAGCAGCTAAATATAGTGTGCGGCCTTCATAAGAGCATTAAATATAGTAAGCAGTGGGCCTTCATAAGAGCAGCTAAATATAGTGATGTGCGGCCTTCATAAGAGCAGCTAAATACAGTGTTGTGCGGCCTTCATAAGAGCAGCTAAATATAGTGTTGTGCGGCCTTCATAAGAACAGCGAGATACAGTGTTGTGCGGCTTCATAAGAGCAGCTAAAATGTTGTGTGTGCTGCCTTCCATAAGGTAGCTAGTGGTTGTGCAAGTAAAGTGCCTTCATAAGCGCAGCTAGGTACAGTGTTGTGCGGCCTTCATAAGAGCAGCTAAATACAGTGTTGTGTGGGCCTTCATAAGATACAAATACAGTGTTGTGCGGCCTTCATAAGAGCAGCTAAATATAGTGTTGTGCGGCCTTCATAAGAACAGCGAGATACAGTGTTGTGCGGCTCTCATAAGAGCAGCTAAATACAGTGTTGTGTGTGCTGCCTTCATAAGTGCAGCTAGGTACAGTGTTGTGCGGCCTTCATAAGCGCAGCTAGGTACAGTGTTGTGCGGCCTTCATAAGAGCAGCTAAATACAGTTGTGCGGCCTTCATAAGAGCAGCTAAATACAGTGTTGTGCGGTCATAAGAGCAGCTAACACAGTGTTGTAAGTATTCATAAGAGCAGCGAGATACAGTGTTGTGCGGCCTTCATAAGTGCAGCTAGGTACAGTGTTGTGCAGCTTCTTCATAAGGAGCAGCTAGACACAGTGTTGTGCGGCCTTCATAAGAGCAGCGAGACACAGTGTTGTGCGGCCTTCATAAGAGCAGCTAGATACAGTGTGTGTGTGTGTGTGCGGCCTTCATAAGAGTAGCGAGATACAGTGTTACAGCCTTTAACAAAGCCAATAAATATATGAATAAAAAGCTATTTATATTGTGAGCTGGAAAAGGTTACTCCTCTCCGGGGACTCCTTTACTCCCGCGATCCCCGCGGGTATAAGGCCCTTTTTGCTTGGAGGTCACCTTCATTTCATAACTTCTGAGTAGTTGTCGTTGTGTCCCCAGCACTCTGTTCTGGTCCTGGCCCACAGGGCTATCGAGAATGCTCTGAGTCACAATCAATACCACAGAATATGTTGGAAATATATCCTCACAGACATAGTCTGATTTTATAATTCCAACCAGGCCAAAATTTAATCGCAATTATTTTCTTCAAAATTAAAATTATGGCCAGATTTCTTTGAGAAAATTAAAACTAGACAAACTATTTTTAAAAAAATGTCCAATGGAAATATTGATATCTCAAAATTACTTACCCCAGCTACTGTATAAGCATTTAGTGTTTCATGTACTGTACATATACTTTACGTGTTGTCAGGGTATATTATTTGGGCTATCACTGCTATCAGCATTTGTCAACGTATAATTATTCCCAATTTTTGACAGGGTATTAAGTTCATTGCTGTATCAATATAGATTGTGAACTGGAGGCGTGTTTATGGTAGCTGTGGCGGTTCTTTCCTATTCACAACCACAACATCAAAAATAACTTGATACAAAGAGTTCTTAGCTGATTCAAGTATTTATTCTCGACACAATAATATTATAAAAAAAATGATGAAATAAATTCCGAGTACATATTGTAGAAATCAATCCAATAAATTATCACATTCAAATAGGAACCTTAATCAAGTTCAAAGGATCCATCTATAATATCCAAGTACATGTATATAATAAACTGTCTAGCACAATATCTCCAACATGGAGGTGAACTATAACTCTCTCGTGATCACTCAGAATAAATAATATATATATCACTCAGAATAACTACAATGACACGTCTGTCCTATACGAGAGTGGATCTTCAACTGTCTTAAATAATTCTTTCTTACTTCCGGAAATATAAAAACCTTGATTTAGTTAAATTAAAAGTGATCTTACTGTTTCGAAACAATTATGCTTTTACACGAAACAATTATACCTTTACACTTCTATACCTTTACACAATTATACCTTTACACCTCCCCACCCACCAAAAATGTGCAACATTTCTCTAAAAAAACTATTATTAATTGCACTATAGATCTGTACCATCCTTAATTTATGATAAGTTACAATCAATGTATCAAAAATATTCCACTTATGCAACTAGAGTAACTATATACATCAATATATATACACTTGTATTTTATTTATAATAAGTTATCTACAAAATAACATTATAGGTGCATATATTTGCATCAACATCATGAAAAAAATTGACAGAAGTTACAACCATAAATTATATGTCTTACAATGTGGTATCTTAATACTACAGCATTGTCAAAATCAAATTAATTATTATATCAATTGTTACTGTATACAACATGGCATATTATCGTGTCAAGCGATGCCAAAATATATTCTATATATTCATTAAACTCAATTACAATATCATGGCATTCCTATGCCCAACTTAAATATATGCGTAGTTATCCGAAGAAATTCAAATACATACACAGTATGACAATACCGATGTCCATACTCTTAATTCAATAAATAATAATCATCAAAATAATTTCTGGCTGGATCTCATGGGGTACAATCAACATACAGTCCCTGCTGCTTATATGGTCCTTTTCTCACCAACCCTTGGATAAACCAAGTACAATAACTAATTGAGAAAAACAAATGATTATGAACAATATTACTCTAAGTCCATCTCAACATTATAACTAATTCATAGTACCAACATAATGATATCACAGTTTCAAATTACATAATGTCCAACATGGTATGCCTCTTTTATCCTGTTATATCAATATGTATATATCACCTCAAAATTTGGTGAACAAGTACAAGTTTGTGGTGTTGAAATAATTACAAGTAATGGTAAATAACTAATCATGTCACAAAAAAATGTTATTTCATGTTACCAAAGTATATGTAAACAATCTTCCTAATATGTACTAAGTAAATGGATAAAAATAATGTACAATACCATTATATACAATAATTTGCTAATCAATGTCAATTCATGCAAATATTTAAAAAAAATATAAATTACAATGTTAATGTATGCCATCTCAAAAAAAAATTTGTTCAATGCCATTATATAGAATAAATTGTTCACAATGTCTTTCTATTACAAAAAAAATTGCCATTAACATTAACAATCTTCAAAAAAAAATTATTGCCAATTCATTTATTAACATGAAGTACAATGTGCCATAATCAACAAAAAAACAAATATAATCATAATATATCAAGTGCTGAATGAATTTATATTCTTGAGTAAGAATTTCTAAAAAAATTACTATGTGTTACCAAATATGCTAACTCAAATTACTATTCTCCATTTATAATATCTATGTAACCAAGCACTTAATATTTATCAATGTATGTATATATGTGTACTAGTTAAGTCTAAGATAAATTTCATTTAACAATCAAGAAAAATATTTTGTATGTTATTAATTGTTATTTAATTATTATGCCAGCAACAAAATATCTGATCAATTTATTCAGTTAGCCTTGATAAAATATCTGGTATGAAATTGTCTGAACCTTTGATATGTTTTATATGAAAATCATAATCCTGTAAAAGTAAAGACCATCGTTAATTTGGAATTATTTATTTGTTTATGTTTAAATTCTATCAGTGGCTTGTGATCTATCCACACTGAAAATTTTCTACCTAATAAATATTTCTGTAATTTCGTTATAGACCAGACTATGGCTAAACATTCTCTCTCTATAACAGAGTATTTTCTTTCTGTCTCTGTCAGTTTCCTACTCAGATAAATATGGGTCTATTTACTTTTATTGTCTTCTTTTCCATTAAGCACGCACCAATGGCAATATTTGAAGCATCACTACATAATACCAAGTTACTGTTTGAATTAAAGGCTTTCAAAATGGGAGTGATTGTTAAAGTGATTTTTAATCTTGTCAAGTGCAGACTGACATTCACTGGTCCATATAACTTTTTGTTTCATGTTTTTCTTAGTGAGTTCCCTAAGTGGGTCTATAATATCACTAAAGTTCTTAATAAATTTGTTGTAATAACAACATAGTCCAATGAGGGCTCTAACTTGTGTTTTAGTTTCAGGGGTTTTTATGTCCAAAATTTGCTAACATTAGTGATTGTGGGTTTTATTGTACCATGACCTATATTGTAGCCCAAAATCTATGTGTTGAAAACCTATTTTAATTTTGTCTGTGACACTGTGAGATTATGATCTCTGAATATAATTAATAGGTCATTTAGTGTTTTCATATGAGTATCCCAGTCCTGAGTGAAAATACAGACATCATCCACAGTGTTTAACATTAGGTTGGTTTTTAAAATGGATGACATCATTTTAGTAAATGTGGCAGTGCTATTCACTAACCCAAATGGCATGACATTCCATTCATAAAAATTGTCATGTGTAGCAAAGCAGCTGTAAATTTTAGAGTTTTCTTCCATGGGTATTTGCCAGAAGCCACGCGTTAAGTCCAAATGAGAAAAATGTTGGCATGTGCCATATCATTCACTACGTCATCTACATTAGCTAGAGGTTGTTTGTCTATTTGTGTTATTGTATTAAGGCCTCTGTAATCGCAACAGAGTCTCATTGTTCCATTCTTTTTTCTTAACTAAAACTACTGGGGATTTGTAAGATGATTCAGAATGTCTTATAAGAATTATTCTCTAAATTTTCCTTATTTCTTTGTCTAATAACTCCCTGTATTTATATGGTATATCATAGCATTTAGCTTTAAATGTTTTTCCTTCTATTAATCTGATTTTGTGTTGAGTGCTAGTTGTTCTCCCTGGCTTATTAGAAATTACCATGCTGAAATTATGCATCAACTTTTCTACTTCAGTCTTTTTATCAATAGATATGCTCGAGGAATAATTTATTTTTGTAAGATCATTAAGATCTTCACTAATGACTGGAATTTCTTGTACAGATAATATCATTGTCTTCTGTGTCATGAGATATGACATTTAATAGTTGAGGATCATTAGACACAGAATGAATATTCAATAAGTCTAAAACTAACTGGTTTGCTTTCACCTGATCACTAGTAAAGTTATTGGCAATTGATTCATACAATTTTTCCAACTGATGAAAATGGTTAATTTGGAAGGAATCAATGTTTTTGCAATTAAGTTTATTCTGATTAATGCATTTGTGACAGCATACTTAAAAAATTTTTATAGTGTCATCTTCTGGTTTCTCTTTATTGATAGCCCAGTTCTGACATTGAGCTAATTGTGTAGCTAAACTATCTAAATACTTCAAATGAGGATGTACCTGTTTGTGGGTAAGAATGAGTTTAAATATTTTTTGGTCTGTCAATATATTTCTTTAGGGTGTCAATGTGACATAATGTATCTTTCCCTTCTATGTCTAATATGTAGTTTGTCTTGCCTCTTCTACTTTTAACCTGATATGACCTCTCCATTTGTTACTGTCTTGTGGATATAAGGCATATGCACTATCACCTTCATTTAGTGTCCTTAATTTTCTATTTCTATTCTTATCAATTCTATTTTTCTTATTGCTATTATTTAAGTTGGCCTCTGCAAATTTATTTGCATAAGTCAAGTTATTTAATCTGCTCAACCCAGTCAGAGGTTGGAATGTTTTCTTTCTTGTAAAGAAGGTAAAATATTGTTTTTAAAAATTTTAAGGGGGCTTCAGGGTTTGTACCAAACATTAATTCAAAGGGGGAGTATTTAGTTGACTCATGAGGCACTTCATGTAGGCAAATAACACCAGAGGTAAAAAATTTATCCCAATTATGTTCCTGGTCAATTAAACTACTTTCCTTAACATGCTCTTAATGGTCTGGTTTGCCTTTCTACAGCACCATTAGTTTGGGGTCTGTAAATTCAGGGAAAATACCTGTGTAATCTCTAGCATGTCTGTAAAGGCATGAGTTATCTGGGATGCAAATTGTGTCCCATTGTCTGATAAAATAATTTGAGGAAATCCGAACTTAGTAAAAACAGTTAATAATGCACTACAAATAGACTCTGAGGTGACATTCACCAGAGGAATAGCCTCTAACCATCTGGTGGCAAAGTCTATTATAGTTAAGATAAATCTATGTCCTCTCTGGGACTGTTGTGGTATTGGTCCTATTATGTCTATAGCTATCTGATAAAAGGGTTTGTGGTTTGTGTCCATCTCCTGAATGGGAGCTTTATGGTTTGAGGGGTCTTTATTCAGTAAGTTGTAAAGATTTGGCATGATCTGAGAAATATTTTAATGTCTTTCTCTAAGCCTGGCCAAAAACAATGTTCTCTTATCCTGTCTAATGTTTTTCTATAGCTCATGTGACCAGCTAATGGACTGTCATGTGACACTTTAATATTCTAGTCCTAAGGGACTCAGGCATCATTATTTGTGTACAGCTTTTATTACCTACAAATTGTCTTATAAGGACATCATCCACCAATAAATATGAAATTTGTCTGTCACCAACCCTATTTAATTGTTCAAAATGTGGAAGTAGAGATTTATCTTCCTGTTGTAATTTAATCAAATTATCTTTAGTGATACTCAAGATAGTAAATATATCACTGTTCTCTAATTGAGGTACTCTTCTCACATTTAACAAGAGCTTGTGCTCTGGTGGTGACATTTAATATTTGCGCTAATTTTATATGTTTTGAGTGCTCTATATCATCCTCAGAATCTATCTTAATAACTATTCTTTTTTTATTTTTCTCTACTTTGTTCTTTTCTTCTAGTTCTTCTTTCATTTTATTTAAGTCACCCTTATATGTCTTTGCAATGCCTTGTGCAATTTTATGTGCATGTTTGTGTCCTATCAGCAGGTCCACAATTCTTGGCGATATTTCAGTTTGAGGGAGATCTGACATATGACTCTCTACCAGAGATATATAATTAAGTACATTGCCTAAACCATTCCATCTAGGAATTTTAAGTGGTTGTTCAGTGTTCTGCATAGTTTGTATTATAGTAGTAGTATCACTTTCTATCGGGTCCTTATCTATAGATTTCAGTACTTTTTGTATGTTTATTTCTTTGTTACTTAACCAAAGTGTAAATAACTCTTGAGAATTATCTGGTTTAATGTCTGGAATGTTACCTATAATTGGGGCTACTGGTGATGTCATAGCTATGGCCTCGATTTTCCCACTAATCCATGGGGTGTCTATATCTATCATGGCTTTCTTACAGCTAAGTGTGTGTGACCATTTCCTAATTTAATATCTTCTGAACTGTCCATCATGCACTCATGTGGAACAAGAGATACATCTACCACTACACATGTAGCACCTGTGTCTCTAAGACACATAGCTAACCGGTTTATTATTGAGAAAACAGGGGTAAAATATCAAATTACCATTGTTACTTAGCAAAGCATTAACATTATGTACTTTGTTATTTCTATTTAAGGATCTGCCTCTATCATTATTATGTCTAGGAGGACTATTGTTTGGTGACTGTCTATTTCTATATTGTCCCTGATATCTACCAGAAGATCTATCATTACTGTTTCTATGATACTGTCTATTGGGTATATATCTGCTTTCTTGTACCTGACCATTATTCACATACTCTATTTCTGTTGAGATATAACTTGCATTTGGCTATATTGTGTCCTGGATTATGATAGTAATAACAAGTCCTTTTGCATCCTATTAGGAAATCTGGCAGGTAAGCTTCTATATCTATTATCATTGTAACTGTATTGTGATCTGTTTTTGTGTCTAATGGCACTAAAAGTATTGTCATTCTTACTTTTGAACATGGGGACATCTTGATTACTATCTTTATAATCAGATAATGGAAATAAGATCTGTTTCTTGCAATTGACCTTCTTTAATTTAATGAAAGAGAATAATTTGCTGGCTTTGGTGTTTAAAATTTTGTCTACTAGCATTAATTCTATAATTTGTTTGGGGATCAGATGGATTATGCCAGCCATTTTAATGTAGTTATTTAAATAGGACTCCAATTTATTTATATAGGCTGTAGGGTGTTCTGTTTCAGTCATTATTGAATTGTGGAACAGATTCCATAGTGTTCCTCAGTTTTATTATGAAAATCTAAGAGGTGTTGCTTAATTTCATTATATGATTTATGTTCTGTCGACCTAACATTTGCAATACGCTTACTGATTCACCACGGAATGCTTCTAGTACATATTTAGTCCACTCAGACTCTGGTATATTGTTAACTGTAAGTATAGATTCAAAATTGGCCAAATATGCATCAATGTTACCATCTTTAGAATTAAACTGAGCTATATGTGGTCTACCACCTGTATTATTCTTTTGCAGTGTTTTTGTGTGTTGCTCTGAGTCTATTCTTTTTCATTTCATTTCGTTTCTAATCTTTATTTCTAACTGTATTTTCTTCTAACCTTTCCTGTCTGTCTAATTTCTCTTTTCTCTAATCTTTCCTGTCTGTCTGCATCTAATTTATCCTTTTCAAGGTTTCTAAGAGTGCCTTTCTTTTTCTATCTATTCTTTTCTTTATCTAATTGCAATTCGCTACGCCTAGCTTCTCTTTTTCAACGCTTTAATAAATTGTAGGAGTTTCTCTCCTGTTAGACCATATTTTTTCACCTCTCCTTCATATACTTCCCATAAATTTTCTTCTAAATTTTTAGCCTCCATATTGCCGGTTCAGATATATGAAATATGTAAATATAGTGATAAAAAAATCACTATTATAGAAAACATATGATACTGATACTGTATCACTGGCAATACATAAATCTATATTCAATGTAACTTCAAGAAAAATTACTGGCACTAAATAATACGAATTGGCATTGATCACCTGGCAAAAAATCATACAAATATTGTACATTGAAGTAACAAAATAGAAGGGGGTCAGTGTTCAGTGTCTAATAAAATGATAAAATAAAAAATAATTATGAAGAAATAAGGTTTTTACAAGACAGGACTTAAACGATAACAGAATCAGCGAAAAAAATTCCTAGTAGATTGATAGTAGACGTGAGAGAAAAATAATGATTAAACTAGACGAGACATCGACAAACTGGTAGAAAAAATTTCGGACAATATTTAAACAAAGGGGTTTAAACAATGAACAAACAAGTCGCAGACAACTCAAATATTTACATGATATCGATAATCTATCTGGATCCAAAATTAATCAATCAACACACAATTAAGTGTAAAGATCCAGAAAGAAAAATCAGTATGTCTCAACAGAAAGCGCCAGATGACTAGTTCAACTGACTCACACCACTCCACCACCCATTAATGAAACAAATAACATAAATGAACACTGATTATAAGGGGAAAATAAGATAGGAGAGAAGAAAAAAATTATTTAAATTTAAAAGTAAATATATTTACTTGTCTTCTTGTTCTGCTGTTCTATCTTCTTGTCCTGGTTCCAAATAATGTTAATACAAGCACTAACAAGCACAGTCTTTAGTGTAGCAAACAGCCATCTTGACCTGTGACCTTGCCTCCTTTTCCGTAGATGAATGAAAGTGTTAATGTAAACACTGGCCAACAGTGAATGAAAGTTTCTTCCTGAATGTACTAGGTAAACAAACACAGTCTGAGATGTGTAGTGTAGTCTCAGTCTACAAGAAAACAAGCGGCCATCTTGACCTGGTTTGCACGCCGTCTACGGGAAGGTGCTGACGTCATCGGAATACACAAGCAGAGAGAAAATAATGATGGAATTCTCTAATGATGAATTTTTATACTGTAAGAAGTATATCTTCTTATATTTGGCAACTAGGTACTAAAGTGTGACTTTAATCGGGCAGTAGGGTATGCCGCGATCAAATGAGGTGTCACTTGCTAACGACTCCCCAGTGTCGGACACGTCGACTTGCAAATGTGGGTCACTGTGGTGTGGGTCATCGTGGGGCTCCGTCGGGTTGAACTTCAACTTTTGTTGCCGCCTCTGGAAGATGAACTCATTGTAAACTGTTAACAGTATACTGGTCTCTCTGGTCTTCGGGATGCTTAGGTTCTCCATGTTACTACAATTTATCAGATTTCTGGTGCCGCCTCTGGAAGATGAATTCAGCTCGTCCAGCAAATTGGCAGTTGTACTTTCCTGTGTTCGTAGGTTCTTATTGTTCAGTTTTCAGGTTCAGTTCGTAAACGCTGCCACCATTGTCAGGGTATATTTGGGCTATCACTGCTATCAGCATTTACAACGTATAATTATTCCCAATTTTTGACAGGGTATTAAGTTCATTGCTGTATCAATATAGATTGTGAACTGGAGGCGTGTTTATGGTAGCTGTGGCGGTTCTTTCCTATTCACAAATCACAACATCAAAAATAACTTGATACAAGAGTTCTTAGCTGATTCAAGTATTTATTCTCGACACAATAATATTATAAAAAAAATGATGAAATAAATTCCGAGTACATATTGTAGAAATCAATCCAATAAATTATCACATTCAAATAGAACTCAATCAAGTTCAAAGGATCCATCTATAATATCCAAGTACATGTATATAATAAACTGTCTAGCACAATATCTCCAACATGGAGGTGAACTATAACTCTCTCGTGATCACTCAGAATAAATAATATATATACTTCACTCAGAATAACTACAATGACACGTCTGTCCTATACGAGAGAGGACTTCAACTGTTTAAACACTTACTTCCGGAAATATAAAACTCGGATTTAGTTAAATTAAAAGTGATCTTACTGTTTCGAAACAATTATATTTACACGAAACAATTATACCTTTACACTTCTATACCTTTACACAATTATACCTTTACACGTGTATCAGTACTTTTTTTTTACTACAAGTACAGTGGAAACTGATACAAGAAAACTAACAATAATCAAAGGTAACAAAACTTATATAATCTAGTCCGAATCCAATCAAATCAGTATTTCATCACACCAACTAATTCAAAACTGAAGATTAACACCAGTTCAATGATTCTAAATTCTTATGGTTTTGACCTCCCCCTCCCCCCCACCACACCCACGGCTCTCCTTTCCTTACATTAATACACCTAATACATCGGTGCAGATAAATCAAGTGAATAATAGGGTGTTTACAGTACACAGGAGAGTGCACTCTTGTAACCAAGATGGATTCCAAAGTTACGAATTTAATCAAGTTCCAGGAAGTGCGCAGTCACCAGAAACAGACCCCGGGGGTGGGGGGAGGGGAGGGACGGAGTCACACGACGAGGGGCGTATGAAGACGAGTTTGGGTGTTTTGTCTGGTAGGTGATTGTTGGTTACAGTGAAGCCGTCAGCGGAATGGATCCAGTCTTTGGGTTATGCCTCATTTGTTTTTTTGTTCTTAATCGTAGGTAATATATCAAGGTATTAGCTGCTATTTATAAGAGAAGAAAAAAAATGGGAATAATTTTGAAGTTGTACCAAACGAGCCTATGGAAAGATAGACAACAAAGTTGCGATCCGGGTGGGGGGGAAGTGCTCACCTATAATGAGTGATTGCGCCCAGGGTGGAAAGGACACGTTTTCTTCGATATTATTTATTTTTTTTTTAATTTAATTTGTTAGCGACGGACAGGTGTAAAATAAATAAAACAAAAACGAGGTCAGGGATGTACAAAGCTGACACGAGGGTTGAAATCAGTGGGCGTATAACTAGCGCGACTGGGCGCTCGGGGGGTGGGGTATGACCTATGACCTTAGTGCCAAAATAAAGTGATGATACCGCCATCCTCCTGCGTAAGATGTAATTGCTGTAACAGACACGATGCAAGACCGGCTCCTAAACACCGAAGGGCCCGAGTGCGCTGGCTGCTGTACGGTTTGGCCTAGCCCCCATCTTAACAGCAGTACGGGCTTTGGGGCATACCCTTCCATAAAAGTTTTTGCTTTTATATTGGGGGACCCCGGCTTATGATCCGGTCACACCCATACGATAAGACGGTCTTACCTGAGCCGGCACTGTACACTAAGGTTTCGTTATTGAAAGGTACCTGCACACTTGCGCATAAATCAGATGTTCGCAATATGATGTATTATTATTATTATCATCATCAGACGAAAAGGGGCTGACTTTATTGGTACCACCGACTTAAGACAGAGAAGCGGGGAGAAGGGAGGTGGGGGTGTTATTGAAATGAATGGAGCCTGGAGTGAAGAGAGATAGAGGGAGGAGGAAGAGGCGGGATAATAAAGATGAAGGGATGTTTAGTACCGAGACTTCACAGAACTAAATCTGACTGGTGTTTATTTAATACACGAGATACTGACAACGGGAAAACACACACAAGGGATGAGATAAGGTATGCACTGTTCACTATAAATCAACCATCTACTTCATCACCTTCTCCCCTCCCCCCCCACCATATTATGCCTCTCCTCCCAGAGATTGACTGCCCCCTCCTCATACCTCCACAAAAAAAAAAAAAAAAAAACAACGACACCACCCTGAACTACTCCTGAACTACAAAAGGAAAGATTGTCTCACACAACAAAATGGACTTTTACCCCCGAAGATGCCCAAATATGGTAACATGTTTATTTTTTAGAAAAAAAATAAAATGTTCGCAACCAGAAAATGAAATTTGTTTTTTGTTTTTTTTTACGTTATTTTGTGAATATGGGGGGGGGGGGGAAGGAGGAGAATTGCAAGAGTTGGTTCGACACTATAGACAATTTTAACTTGGGGGGGGGGCGGGATTCTACCATTGCATGACTGTATAAGTAAGAAAGGGGTTGGAAGCCAATGTCTATTAGTATGATGTTAGGAGTTATTATAACATTCGTGTTCTGAACTAATGATATCTATCTCTGTTTGTCAATCTATCAGTTGGTTTTGTTTATCTACCTTTACATCCATCCATCCATCTATTCGTCTATCTACCTATCCATTTATTGGTTTGTCTCCTTCTGACACAATACTGTGTATTTATCTGTCAAAGTGCCCAAGTGTCTGTCCGTTTTTTCTGTCTGTCAATTTGTCTGTCAATCAGTCTGTCAATCTGTCTGTCATCTGTCTGTCAATCAGTCTGTCAATCTGTCTGTCATCTGTCTGTCAATCAGTCTGTCAATCTGTTTGTCAATCTGCCTGTCAATCTGCCTGTCAACTCTTCTGTCAATCTGTCTCTCAATCTGTCTGTCAATCTGCCTGTCTAGATTTGAGTCAACATATGAAACTAACCCATCTACACCTTCCACCACGCTATTTATTACTCACGGCCCACACTCCAAGCACACCATGTTGCACCCACCTTCTTGTCGCGAAGCACATCCAGGGTCTGATGTTTCTGTGGTGCAGGCAGTACACTCCAATACACCGGCATAGTTCTTGTAGAAACCATCGGGGCAACCTGTAGTACAGAATGAAGACCTAATTTTTTAAAATTAAATTTTGATTGTAATAATATCAAGAATGATGAATTCAGTCTAAATAAAAACAAAAATGCAGTCACCAATTGCTTCACTGTCACATGACTACTTTACTCAGAGGATAATGTCAAATAAACCCCATCAATGACAAGTTGAAAAAATAGAACTTAAAAAAAAAAAAAAAGCAATTTAAGGTGACAGACAAAAAAAAATGAAATGCAAAAACTGCTGTTCCCTAGTGTTCCCTAGTGTTATCATAAATACAATTAAAAGTAACAACAGTTAATTATTTCAGGTGGTCTATATTACTCTACTAGTTGCAAGTACTCCGCTTTGCCCGGGTTTAAAATAAGGTTTTCTGTTTACCTTTTGTTTTCTCCCCTACCCCCTCTCTCCCTCCCTCCCCCTCTCTCCCTCCTTACCCCTCTCCCTTTCTCTTCCCTCCCTCCCTAAATCCTCCCATCCCCTCCTATCTCCCTCCCTCCTTCTCTCACCCCCGTCCCCCCTCTCTCAACCTTCCTCCCTTTCCTCCTCCCCCTCTCTCCCTCACTGCCCCCTCTTTATCTCTCACTCCCCTCCCATTTCTCCCATCCTCTCTCTCCCTCTCTCCTTCCCTCCCCTTTCTCTCCCTCCCTTCCTACCCCCTTTCTCCCTCCCTCCCTCATTTCCTCTCTCCCTCCCTGCCCCTCTCTTTATCTCTCTTCTCCCTCCCTCCCCTCTATCTACCTCCCTACTCCCGCTCTCCCTCCCTTCCTTTCTTTTTCCTTCCTCCCTTCTCTCCCTCTTTCTCCAACCCTCCCTCTCCCTCCCTCCCCCTTATCTCCCTCCCTACCACCTCTCCCTCCCTCCCTCCTTCTCTCCCCCTCTCTGCCCCCTCCTTCCTCTCTCCTCCTGTCCACCCTCTCTTATCTCTCTCTCCCTCCCTCTCTGCACTATTAAACGTCAAATTACGCTTCTTAAATAAACAGAAAACCTTATTTTAATCCCGGGCAAAGCCGGGTACTTGCAGCATGAAAAAAAACAACAACAATATTTTTTTTTTTTTCCCGTCCCTAACCCTTTCTTCTCCGTCCGTTCAATTACACATTCACTTGGTGCGCGATTTTTATTTATAGTGAAGGATCCCATACCGTGAATACTTTAATATAGTAAATACTAAAATAATTAATTACAATTAAACTACCCATTGGGATTGTATTAATAATGTTAATAATGTCACAGAAACATTTTAATTAACGTATTTCGGTTTATTAAAGTGCACCTTTAATTTTAATCTTCCGAATACATAAAACGATAGGTAAATAGATATGACTATTGATTTCACCATGTTTACAATTGGAGTTTCCGGAGTTACCCCTCTTTTAAAATGAATATCGGGAAATGTCACAGAGAATTTTATCTATGGCGCCGTCGAGATTACTTTAATATAGTAAAATACTAAAATAAAAATAATTAATTACAATTAAACTACCCATCGAGATGAAACGAAACCTGTCCTATAACCTTCCCCATGTAATTATGTGTATGTGTAACAAATTTCACGTTATTTGGTTGTCTGGATTTTGAATTATAAGGGAACAGACAGACAGACAGACAAAAAAAAATTCGTCTTATAAGTATAGAGATATCACACGAATAAAAAAGCTCACTTCGTGGTGCACCTATCCACCAGTGCCATAGCCTACATCTTTTTATTTTTTGTGGACAAAATAATAGTGTCAACGTGATTTTTTTCCTTTTACTTTAAAATTAATCTCACCACTGAACGCCATTGTTCCCCCCCCCTCACCTTTCCCTCCTTCAACTCTCAAGATACGTTCAGTCATTTTGCCCATTATTTTATATCCCATTTTGTAAGTGATCAGCGATAAAGTGTGGTACATATACAGAACCACTGCGTCTGACACACATTTGGCTTTGTGAATGGGGACGTTAGAGTCAGTCTGCAATATTTTTTTTATAACCGGAAATGAGAAGAATGGGCGCATGCGTTGTTGAGCGATTGTTTTTATTTTTTAATGTTGTAATGGAGAAATAAAAACAAATGTGGGGGAAAAAATTGGTCACTATCTGGGCAGTCACCATCTTTGTTGCGGAAGAATCCTGCCGCGCAGGAGCACATCGGAGCAGGGCCAGACACCGTATGGAGCCGCTGGAGCAGGGCGCGCAGGGGCCGTCTCCGGTGGTGTTCTTGTAAGTTTGTTGTATAGGCTGTGGAAATTTCCGAACATGAAGAAAAATGTTCGTAAATTGGCTGATTATGGCTGTAGCATGCAAAGCCAGCCAGCCATTTGCTCGTCTCTGTGTGCGCCGCATTTTTGGCGCCTCCTCCCAAACTGCTAACGTACAATTACGTTTTATCGGCGCCTTTACATTGCCTCGGCGCCCTGTGCGGCCTCGCCACCCGCACTACCCCTTCATACACCACTGGTAACATGTAATGATGTTTATACTCATACACACACACACACACACACACATATACACATCATCCAGTCACACAATGACACTTCAAGGGGAAGTAAAAGAACTAATTTTGTTCTTCCTGCCGTCAAATGTTAGAAACTGATGATTTACTCATGAAGATGAGACGTTATCTCCCTTGATCCAACACCAAAATCTTAAACCACTAAACAGATGTATATTGTGATTCTCTATACTAGAACCCCTGTGTGAACCTGAAAGGTTTTTTTTTTATTTGGTCTTTAATTTTCATTTAAATGTGTTGAAGCACTAGCACACGTTCGCAGATTAAACGTAAATATGAAAACATAATTTTTTATTTTATTTAGAATAGGAATACCATAGACACAAACCGGGGGGGGCCCATACATAAAGTGAATAACACCTAAGATAGAAGCGGTCGTACATAGATAATTATAGGGTTGGCCGGAAGGCTGGCACAGCCGCCCCTACCTGCTGTTAGCAGAAGTGGAGGGTGCTTTGCTCATCTCTGCCCCGCTCTCTAATTAATGGCAGGACCGAGAACACGTCGCCTCTGTGGTCGTTTGGTAAGGCATACCCTGCCTGGCTATCCCATTGGGAGGGCTATACCAAACACCATACCTGTGTGGTAGCAGGTTTACCCTGCGACCCTGACAGGTATGGATTTAACAAAGACTCGTATGGGGGAGGGGGTGGGGTATATGTTGTTACTAATCTAATAATAATATATTCATTTGGGGGGGGGGCGGAGAAGATGATGGGGCATATTGCTCATAACCATCTCGTATTGAAATATTTCCACATTAATTCCCCCCCACCTCATGCTTTGATTCGGATTAATAAAAAAATCTGAAATCTCACCCTGACACTTGGACAGACTCATGCCTTCACTGTGGAGGTAGGTTCCCTCCATGCATGAACAACTTCCCGAGACCGTCCTCCTCTGTAGTCCCTTATCACACTTTGCGCACTTTGCGTCGATGCAGACCTTGTGTCATGATCTACACAAAATAACAACAAAAAAAAACATCCGGTTCTGGGGTTAAGTTGCAGACGTCAAGGTAAGTGAATGGATTGTGGAAAGGAATAACACCTGGCTCCACCTATCTATTAAGGTAAATTTAGCTTTTAATCGGGCATCATAGAGCAGGAAGCAGGGACGCACTGGCTCATCAAAAGGCCTTATAAAAAAACAGTGATAAAAAAGGTCACCCCAAAACTGTAGCCAGAATGTTGAAATCTTACTATGCATAATACATTAGTTGAATATTGTTAACTTTTCATTTTAATGGAAGCAATAAAATTTTTCTTTATCGTTCAAACTTTTTTTATTGATTAAACTTAATTTATTGACAAACTTTTTTATTAGTGCAATTTTTTTTTTTGCAAACCTAAAAGGCTCAGGACAAATGCCCTACCCTATTAATTCCGCCTTTGCAGGAAGTGACATTTATATTTTCAATTCTTAAAATAACATATAACTTTTAGATTATAAAAGTCCACTGAGAATGTTTTCTTAGTCTAACTTTTCAGTTATAGCATTTCAAGGCACAGTACACTCTTCTTTGTATCGCAACTTTCCATCCATTTGTACTCTTAAAGTGGTTAACGATTTATTTTTAGTTTCATTTAAATGTCTTACTGTGTCTACATTTAGAATTCATTGCACTTCATATAGCCAAATATAAATAAAATAAAAACAAATAAAGAAAAAAAGAAGAAGAAAAATAGGAATAAAAACTTATTTAAATATATGTGTGTGTGTGCTTGTGTGCGTGTGCGTGCATGTGCGTGACAGCCGCCAAATCCATCTATCCCAAATCAACGCCCTCTCTCTCTCTCTCTCTCTCTTTCTCTCGCTGGAGAACTCTCAGTGAAACTGCGGGCTGGGACTTTTATTCTCTTAGAGCCCGTGAGATCAAACTTGCCGTGAAACCAACTCCCCTGAGTTTCATATAACTGTTGCGTGTCCATCAATTAGTCACTGAAAACAAATGTTTTATTTTACTTAAGCATGTATGCATAAAAAACACTTGAATAGTTCAATACAAAAAAAATGCGAACATTGCGTTGACAGTAATATAATTACATCAAAGTTTGTTTAGCTGTACGCTTAGAAAAAAATTGTTGATAAGCAGGGAGGACACATTGAACAGAATTTCTGATTGGCTAAATACTTTGCAAACAAAATTACATGAAACAATACAATTAATTAAATTATATTTTTAAATAATTCGTATGTTATATCATGTTCTCACTTTTTTTGGCCCACCATAGGCTATATATATATATATATATGTATAAGCATAAAATGCTTACACATACGTGTGTGTGTGTGTGAGTGTGTGTCTTTGTTCTCGTGTGGTTGCGTGCACAAAGGAATCACATAAACGATGCTCAAGTCAGGACCGTTACCTAGGCGTGAGGGGCACTTGACGCTGTACTCATTCAGGTCCACCATCCTGATCCTGCTGGGGTCCCAGATCGTGGCCGTGTCCAGCCTGTCATGATGACCTCGGAAGCCGCCGGACTTTTTGACGAAGTGGATCAAGAAGATGAGGTCACAGTCGCAGCGCCATGGGTTGCCGTGGACTGTTCTGTCAAGGGGGAAGGGGGAGGGAGAGGAATAGGCCATCGGTCAATAATTGAACATCTAAATGACATGATGACGTCAACGACAACACAAGGAAGTATCGGACATACCGACAATCTCTCTCTCTCTCATTACCACACACACCGAGACACAAGGCGGACATGACCACAACGGCGCTCTTAAAAGGAGTTTATAATTTAATTATACCCCAAGGTTGTTGTTGTTGATTTGTGTGTGTGTGTGTGTGTGTGTGTGTGCATGATTGCTGGTTTCAGACTAAACACTGTAGCAATTAGATAAGATCGAATTTCAATTTTAACAACATTGAACAAAGAACATAGTGGTTTCCGTTCACTCTATCTATCTATCTATCTATCTATCTATCTATCTATCTATCTATCTATCTATCTATCTATCTATCTATCTATCTATCTATCTATCTATCTATCTATCTATCTATCTATCTATCTATCTGTCTGTCTGTCTGTCTGTCTATCTATCCTTAATCTATCTATCTATATATCTAGATATATATCTATCTATTCTTAATCTATTATCTAATCTATCTATTGCATTGTTATTAAAGATTTATTTGTCATGCAACTCAAGAATATTTTTTTTTCTGGTATGTTTGTTACAACCCCCACCCACCCCCCCACAGACGCCCCCACCGCCACGTTTTGCACCCACCTCAACCAAACGCTGACTCGGACCCATCGGCAAATGTAGAGAAAATCTACAACATTTGGGTTAAAAAAAAAAATGTACAAGATTGATTGGCAATTTCAAGTTTTTGAAATACAGTGGATTCCGCTTAATTGGGACAGCCGCTTAATTGGGACAGCCGCTTATTTGGGACAAATCTCTTAAGAAACCAAACCAAGAAGCCAATAGTAAATTTGTATGTTTAATTGGGACAGCCGCTTAATTGGACAAAAAGCCTCGGTCCCGATGTGTCCCAATGAAGCGGGATCGACTGTATATTGCACTTACCAAGACACACATTATAAAGATACAACTAGAAATCAGGTGTTTAATGTCAAGTCACTATCATAAGTCAGAATCGAGTCATTGTGGTCAAAACTTATTGACCATCACTACGTATCTTTTTAAGCTTTTTTTAGTTAACTCACAGGTGGACACTGGACACTGCCCGTGATGACTGTGTTATCATGTGTGGGTTATCTGTCGTTAAGATTTTTTGTCACTGGACAGAAGGGAAATGTTGACCAACAACGTGTTGGGGTGTTAGCGTCACTGGACATAAAGTGTGTGTGTGTATGTAATCAGGGTCTGACCTAGATTTCACAGAGCCCACAACATTGGAATCTACGTTTAGTGTGAACCTTCTGCGTTATAAATTAAAATGCTACACATGCAGGGCCGCCGAGAAGATTTGAAGGGGTAACCCCCCCCCCAATACTTTTTTGGGGCCCCAAGCCTAGGAAGGCCCGTAGCTTTCAAATTTTTTTTTTATTTGCTGCTAAGAAGCACGGATTTATTCGCCTAGTAAACAAACCAATTTTTTTAATACAATATAATTGAAAAGGGCCTCATTGGTCAGACGTTGTATTGCCCCCCCAGGTTTCTTGTTGCGTCACTGCTACATGTTGAGTTTAAATCTTATATGGCTTAATTTTTGAAAAAAATATCTCAAAATATGATTTGACAAAAGTGCTGTGTACTCTACGTAATTTTGTTGCGAATATTAAGTAATATCTGGTAAAGGGAGAAGACTGAACACAACAGTTTCACAAACAAACATTCGTGCTTGCCCTTTCAATCAAGTCTTACTATCACAAATATTATCGCTGTGTTTTAAAAATGGTGTCCATGGAGTGCAACGTGGCACGACGTTCTAGAGTCTCCAATACATTTCGTAGTAATTGAACCAATCCTTCCAACCAAGCCGAGGCAACAAACAGTTTGATTCACCCAGAGGTGGCTCGAATATTACATTATCTTGGCAACTCACCACTGTGATAAAGTATGACTGATGTGAAGTGCTGGCTATCACTCGATAGACGAACGAAGGATGTAATTAAAGCAGATCCTCTTAGGTTTCGGGAGGGGAGGGTCATAAACATAAAAGGGCATGAATACGCGACAACAAACTCATCCTTTTTTTTGTGTACAGCTGACAAAGTAGATACAGAGCGATGTGTTTGTACAACTTACAAAAGTAGTGATAAATAGTGATATTATTACACAACCTACAAAGTAGTGATACAGAGATATAATAATGACTACAAAGTAGTGAGACAGAGATATTATTACACAGCCTATAAAGTAGTGAGACATATTGACATTATAATACAGTCTATAAAGTAGTGAGACATATTGGCAATATAATACAGTCTATCAAGTAGTGAGATATTGACATTATAATACAGTCTATAAAGTAGTGATACAGGTCGATATTATTATACATCCTATAAAGTAGTGAGACATATAGACATTATAATGTAAATCCTTATAAAGTAATGATACAGGTCGATATTACTATACAACCTACAAAGTAGCGGTACACAGTGGTATGTTTATATAATATTAACCTAGCAGACAAACGTCACAAGAATTTGCTAATCAAATATTTAAAAAAATTAAGATTTCTGCAGGCTGCCTACCTGCCCCCTATGCCTAAGAATGGCTGTGCCGAAAGTGATCTTGGTTCGGACATATGTCATACAAGTATTACGATTGTCTACCAAAAACCAATCTCCAAGGGACTGTAGTAGGAGACCGTCGCAGAGGGGGCGCCAGCGGAAATGTTAGTTTGGACAATGTAAAAGAATGGACAGGGGGGATACCAATGAATGGAATGAAGACATCCTTCCTGTGGGATATGACTATGGAGAAATATGTCTGCTGAGGAGTCCATGCGTTCCCCAACAACCACATCGGTTAAGTGTATGATGATAAAGATGATGAGGAAGATGATGATGATGATGGTGAGGATGATGATGATGGTGAGGATGATGATGATGATGATGATGATGATGATGGTGTGGATGATGATGATGATGATGACGATGATGAGAATGATGATGAGGATGATGATGATGGTGGTGAGAATGATGATGAGGATGATGATGATGGTGAGAATGATGATGAGGATGATGGATGATGGTGGTGAGAATGATGATGATGATGGTGGTGGTGAGAATGATGATGAGGATGATGATGATAAGGATGATGATGGTGAGGATGATGATGGTGAGAATGATGATGATGATGATGATGTGGATGATGATGGTGAGGATGATTATGATGATGATGGTGAGGATGATGATGATGATGATGGTGAGTATGGATGATGATGATGGTGAGGATGGTGATGGTGAGAATGATGATGAGGATGATGATGATGATGGTGAGGATGATGATGATGGTAAGGATGATGATGAGGATGATGGTGGAGCATGATGATGGTGAGATGATGATGGTGAGGATGATGATGAAGATGATGATGGTGAGGATGATGATGATGGTGAGGATGATGATGATGATCTGGTGGATTAGATTAGTCATAATGACGGTTTATATAGATATAGTTGAAACATCACTTGTATTTACCTCACTGTCAGAAATAACCTGATACTGATAGAGATCAACAGGTATCAAAGATATTATCAGCCACTTCAGCCTGCTGCACTGCCAACACGTACCAACACGACCATAGTACTAACTGCACTCTTACACCAATGTTAAGGTCTAAAGCAAAAGTATACTTATGTGCTCGTAATTATATTTCATACTTAGATTGTCAAGTGCTATTAACAGCCAAAGATTCGGTCAATGCAACATTATCAGCGACCAGCCCCGTAGCGTGAAAATTCTACAGCAGGGGCCAGGCCAATAGCAGTGGGGGGGGGCAGGAAATAAATGCTGCTAAGTAGAGCAAACAAGCAGAGGGGGCCAGACCAAACACAGAGGGGTCCAGCCACCTTGCTCCCCCCCCCCCCGCACGCTACGGGCCTGTCAGCGACTCAGATTTTTCCCTCCTGGATTATCCTTCAATCCTTTTTATCCCACTATCCACTGATTGAATTATCCTACATACCATCTAATCCCCCCCCCAGGCCAACTGTCAAAGTTCGTTTAAAAATGTACGCCATATTACGATGACCTTCGTTCAGCAGGTCTAAATATACTGACTGACTGAATATACCATGTATGAATCTCCCCTTGTTTTTGGGAAGCCACTGCCAAAATAGAATCACAGACATTCAATTAGTTATCATCATAATGGAGAGGGGGATAAAGTAAGGGCGGGGGGGAGGGAAGCTGATATTGGATGCCGTCGTGTAAACATCAGGAACGATCACCCAAGACTGAGAAGGAAAAATGCGTCATATTTATCTCCCCCCCCCCCATTGATTAGAGGCGGTCTTAGGAGACAGCGAGACCTTGTATGCGAGTGTCATCACACCTCCTGTCATCATAACGCTCCAACGCCTTGGTTCTCACCGAAGAAAGAGCCCGTAGCTTAGCTTATCAGGTCGCCAGTTGCACTTTTACCGCATGATCACATGCCCCCCCCCCGCACCCTCGCATGCATTGATGGATTTATTGATCACAGCTGGTGGGATCTTCGGCGGCTGGGTTGTCAGTCAGTAGAGCCCGACTGCCGTGGTGCAGGTAACCGGGTTTACCTATGGTTACCCTCTGTCGTACTCCGTGGCGATATCTGAATTAGTAGACTTCTTTTAGGTGGGTAAGGGGGAGGAGGGGGCTATAAAGTATAGATTAGATAAATGATCAGGTTACATCTATTATTAGATTATCCATGTAAATTAAGCTTGAGTAACAAGGACTCTCAGTCAGTGGCGTAACTGGCCTTAGTGAGCATGGGGCAGAAATGGCGTCCCATTTAAAAAAAAAAAAAAAAAAGAACTAAAGTAAGGCAGAAACAGCCCCCCCCGGGCTAGCAGCGAAATGAGTACGACCGGGGCCCATCTTTTTACGCCATTTTCACGTAACACAATTTTTAAAAAAAAGACCCATATCACAAACAAATCACACACACACACACACACACACACACACACACACACACACAAAGATTTCAATCTTAAAGAAGCCAGGTTTATATTTCCAGACCGTTTAAAACTTCTGTTTCACCAATTTTTAAGGTGATGTCATGGAAATTACTCTGATGACGTTTCGAGAACATGAACGGGGGACATCCGGGTAAACACATTTGACCTCACGGAGTGTCAACAGAGGATGAAAGGAAAGAGATGATGACACAAACATCCACAACCCCCCCCCCACCCCTCCCCCAGAAATAATAATAAAGAGTTCCGCCTGAGGAAGATAAGAGGAGCCGTTGAAAAACATATCTGAGCTTCTTCCGTGTGCGGACGAATCAGGAAAAGGCGTCTTGTGTTTTCCTGCGTCATTAACCACGAGCTAATCTCACCAAGTCGCATAATATTGCCATCTGTTTATTTGTTTTTATTTATTAAAAAAAAAAGACTACTGTATAATATTTCACATTCATATTTATAATCCTGTGTCCACACGCTAATCTTTCTTTTTTTTTTTTCTTTTCACCCCAAAAAAAAATGTGTCAATTTTAATATCGAATTTCGTTTCGCTTTTTTGTGTGTGTGCGTGTTGTTTTTATTTTGACGCGGATGAATCTTAATATTTGTTTGTTTGTTTTTTTTTGTTGTTGTTTGGTTTGAGTTTTTATAAAATATGTTGCATTGTTTTTATTTTTGTGTGTTTATAAGCTGCTGAGGGATGAAGAGTTGATCATATTAAATGATAATAATACAAAAAAAAATAGAAATTAGAAACATTCGTCAAAGCCAATTTGTAAAAGGGAAAAAAATAAGCTAAATCTTCTTTAAAAATACCAAACCTAATTTAAGCATAAAGTAGAATAAAAAGTAGCTTCCCCCCTCCCCCCACCAATCATCCCACTACCAGTAGAGAATGTGTTTTTGTTAGACGTAAAATGGGAGTGAGCCAATGTACCGCCAGGTATATAACAAAAAAGATGGCATAGAAAAGTTTGAGTTAAAATAAGAAAGAGTTTAGCTTATGACGACATTGTAACACCCGGTGACGGACAGACGCATAGGCACCGACCAGATGGACTAATAGAATTCGATCTGTGTGTGTGTGGGGGGAGTGGTGTGTGCTCTAACTGACTTGGACAACATCTTTCAAATGTCCCAATCGCTGGAAAGGAAATGTCAATATTTTTATTTTAAAGTCCTTGTATTTGAAGATTCTTATAAAAAAAATAATATATTTAAAATAAAAGATACAAGAACTTCTTAGTTCAAGCTTTAGGACTAGGGATAATTTATTTTTTATTCACCAGAAGTGTTTTTTTTCTCTGAGGACTAGGGTTCTTTAAAACAAAAAAATAGATTAACAATGTAGAAGACTGTGGTTAAAATCGAAAGTGCTTCCTTAAATATAGTATCGGTGTTTTTGTCTTTTTTATATATGTCACTTTTCGATTTATTTATTTTTTTGAAAAATTTGTATAAAACATAAAAATGTTGTTCTTTTTTTTTAAATGAAAATAAAAAGTTTATATAAAGTTTTATTTTAGTGCAAAAAAAGGTAAATTGTTTTGACAAGTCAACAATATGTTAACTAATGCGTTAAAAGTAAAATATAAAACAGTACACTTTCCCCCTTTTAAAGACTTTAGAAACCATTTACTGTCGGGCGCCCAGTTGTTAGCTGGGTGGACATCGATCAGACTCGTGTGAAAACCTGGGGGGCGGCCTCCTGCACAAATAAAATGTGTGAGCCCCTCATAAAGAATGAACACATTTGTATTGAGGTGATTTATCGATTAATGGCAATCATAGATTTTTTAGAGCATTTTTCGAAAAAAATGCTCTACGTTTTGTCTGTCTGTCTGTCTGTCTGTCCGTCATCACCTCTAGGATCTCAACAACCATAAGTCCTAGACCCATGATGTATATATCATTTTGTAGGTCTTGGCCTGCTATGTGTGCAGCAAAAGTTCATTTCTGCGATCTGACCTCTCAGAGCCAAAATATAAGAGTTTCTTATATACCGTTTTTGCTTATATTTTAAATATAAATAATAAAAGCTAATCAAAGGGGCGTAATCATTATTTATTTTTGTAATAGTTATTCAACATGATTACTCTCTAAATTTATTGAAATTCATGCGCGTGGAGCAATATTTATGGCTGTAACCCGGAAAATACGGATTTCTCGTCCGGCGAAAATGCTCTGTGTCCTTTGTCCGAAACGGAAAAGACTTAAATTGCTTGTTTTTTTAGCTTTGTACCCCCAGGAGTATTTCATGGCAATACACAACCCCTATCTACATAGTGGCTTTTGGGAGAGTCAACTGAGTGGAAAGGGGCGAAGCGTGTCTCCCCCAAGCCTGAGTAAGGAGGTTGTCCGACGATAGGAGATTCTGTGATACAATAGATATGTCACACTTATGGCTCTAGGCCCCACCTATGACTCTCTCGCTCTGGGCCCTACCTATGACACTCGCTCTAGGCCCCACCTATGACACTCGCTCTGGACCCCCACCTATGACTCTCGCTCTAGGCCCCACCTATGACACTCGCTCTGGGCCCCCGCCTATGACACTCGCTTTGGGCCCTGTGTACATGTACGTACTGCCACGACAGCTTCTAATTCTCTGCCTCTTGAGAATCGGCGTCGCTAAATTTGCTGAACGAGTGAAGGCGATCTTTAGGGGGCCCTTGATGGGAAATAAATGTTTCAGGAGGGCCCAACTTAACTTTTAGTGACTCCCCCATTGACTTTTGACTACTCCTTTACTTTCGCGCAAAAACACAGCAGCTGAAAATTCAAAATAAATTTTGACACCTGAAGATAAACTGTACTTTTGGGTTTAAAAATATAACTATTAAATAATTTTCTTTTATTTAAGGGACATTCATTATTTTCCCCGCGAAAACACCAAATAAAAAAAAATAACCGATGATATCGGCATTTCGGAGCATTTTAAATCAATACAACGCATTTATTGATCACTTTATCCTTCATGTCGAAGACATAAATAAAACCCAATAAAAATGATTTCCGGTAAGTCAGAGAGTAATGAACATAAGCAGGGGAAAAAAACACAATAAAAACAAATGAAAATTGTAAATTCTATAGATACTCACGTGTCTCACAAGTGATATGTGATTCTCACGTGAGCTGAAGTGCAAAGTAAATAAAAAGTCTTTACAGCCCCAAGCCAGTGGACTATCGACTTAAACTGTTGGTTTTTTTTAAGCTTGCCAAATACAGCTGCTATTTGGGTGTTTGTGTGACTGCGTGTGGGTGTTTGTGTGTTTGTGTGTGTGTGTGTGTGTGTGTGTGTGTGACTAAAAGGGTCTTCAGTTGATGTGAATATACAGTGACCAGAGATTTGCCTGCGCTAGCCCTGTATATAAACACAGCTTCACAGAACGCCATGCATTATATAGCCCTATCTGCCGTTGAGCGGTACGCTAAATCTATTTATTTATACCAAAGACAAAAAGAAAACAAACAGACACGATTTTTCTCATACATTTGAGTGCGTGTGTGTGTGTGGAGAGGGGGTGGGGTGGTGGTGGTGTTATAAGCTTTTATATAAGCCGCTCTGTCTGGCGGTAGTCAGATTCTGTGCTTAGTGAAATTTAAAACCAATTATCACCAGCTTCATCAATCCCATGGAAATGGAAAACAACAGAGGTACAAAAGCAATAAATAAGGAAATACACCTTGATAAGAAAAGGCCTTAAAGGCAGACCAACAAGCAGATGGTTGGAGGAGGTGGAGAAAGACCTAAAAGCCACAGGAGTGACAGAGTGTGAGGAAGAAGACCACGGATCGGGAAAAGTGGAGAAGAGTAGTATGAGAGGCCAGGGCCCTAAATGGGCCGTAGAACTAAAGAAAGAAGATTTATTGACTATATAAAAGTGTGGACGCCAAGAATAAATGACCAAAAAAATCAATATTGGCTCTCAGGCTTTTCTCGTAATCAATACATTTCATAAATATTTGTTTGATGTCAGTATGTGTATTGCTTATTTTAATTCTTTTGTTATTTATTTGTAACTGTTGCTCATTATTTTTACAATTTTCCTCACTCTCAGAGAAACTTGTTTTCTCTCATCTTTCATGAGTTCATCGATTCTCTCTCTCTCTCTCTCTCTCTCTCTCTCTCTCTAACACACACACAAACACACTCTCTCTTGTATCTCTTTCTGTCTGTCTGTCTCTCTCTCTCTCTATCTCTCTCTCTCTTTCTCTCTCTCTATCTATCTTTATCACTTTGATAATCATTTCCCTTTTACTTTCTCTCAATTATAAATCTTCTCCCTCTCTCCCTCTCTCTCTCCTCCCTCTCTCCCTCTCTCTCTCTCTCTCTCTATCTTTTATTCTCTTTACAATCATTTCCTTTTTACTTTCTCTCACTATAAATCTTCTCTCTCTCTCTCTCTCTCTCTCTCTCTCTCTCTCTCTCTCAAAATTTCCTTCCCCAACTCAATTTTAATTATTATTATTGTAAACCTGGAATACATAAAAATAAATGACATCAATGTTTTCAAAATTTCACAGCCTTATGTGTTCATTTTTTTGTATACCTATGTTTCTTCATTTGACTATTTTTTTTTTCTTTTTATAAAGGAGTTATTCCTTACATAAAGCTTGGTGAAAAAGTTATTTCCCTTACGTCTGCACATAACGCAATAGATCAGAAGTGAGACAACTTTTTTTGAGTCGCGGTCATCTTAGATGGGGGGTTTCGTAAATTTGACGGGCCGACCGGACCAAGAGCCAATGGATGAGGTGCTGATGTGAAGTCAATGTACCAATGACAAACGTCATAACTTCAAAGACTAATGCTGGGCTTCACCACAGAGTATATACATTATACAGGAAGCGCGTCACAATTTAAAAGTCCTCTACTGGTGCTTGAAATAAACTCCGCCATTTCTGCACCTTAATATCGATACACAATAGAATCATAAACAAATATGGCGTCTTTCGGAAAAAAACAACAATTTAAATTAACGATAGGCATTAAGTATAATTTATATTGTGTGGACTTCACTCACAAACGAGCGGCGGGCAGCGGGGCCGGATTGAACCGCCGGGCGGGCCGCAGTTTGCCCGTATCTGCAGTAGACGAATATAAATTGCGGTGTCGACTGTCGACCTGGAAGGTACCTGGTTCGATCTCCAGTGAGGGCCAAGAAATTTGTCCAGGTCTTGGCTCAATTTCCCGATATATCTCCGTGGTACCTCCACGGCAATAGCACTTTCAGCTATGGTGGGGATGAAAAAAAGGGCACCATAAAAACCTTCCTATTAGTGGTTTATAGGATCTAAGAGATTTCATATCATCCAAACAGGGGACTTCACACATACTCTAAACTCCCGATCCACCCAACTCCCTATTTTGAAAACTGCGATCAAGCTTCGGAAGTTTAATCAAGTAATGTCTTAAATAAATGTTTTCTTTAAATAAATAAAACGTTGAGAATATAATTGATCTAAATAACGTGGGTGGCTGGATAGCTGTGAGGCTGTGTGCTGGATGTCATGGGATTGAATCCCCAAAGGTTGTCTGTCACACGTCACCTTGATTGCTGCGTTAAAGGTTACATGGCTCGGCAGCCTCTGATATGTTAAAATAATAATACGAATTGTCTGAATACAGCTGCCTCCAGGTGCTCCACACAGGAATTCTGGGGGCCCTTGACAAACTATGCGAGTGAGGGGGTCCCTTTGGCCTCTAGTCATCACCCATTCTACAGTAAAACAAATAAAATTATAAATAAATTGTGAAACCGATGAGGCCCACCAAATCAAGGGACCCCAAGAAAAATGTTCGGGTGGGATAGAGCGGTGCGTTCTCTCCGCTTGGGTAGCCGTTATTCCTTTAGACCAGGGGTCGGCAACCCACGGCTCGCGAGCCGCATGAGGCTTGTTTGATGTTAGGATTACGGCTCTTTCAAATTGCGACCTTCCAGTTACATGTGCAAATAATAATTATATTATTTTATATACCTAATCCTTATCAAATAACATAATATTGAAACAACAATTTAGTGGCTCTTTAAAAAACTGAGAAAAAATGGGAATTAAATCTCTTTGGCTCTTCCGTCTCAAAGGTTGCCGACCCTGCCTTAGACGTTTGGTTGGAAGTAATGTGTAAAATAAATCCGATTCATCTTCTTGGCAAATTAAGGCAATTACTGTGCTTAAAAAAACAAAAAAAATTGAGATGACAGGCCGTTAATAAAACACTCACAGGGAATGTTGTGCAGGAGGTATTGATCAGATGAGGTAGATAACAAGGACACACACACACACACACACACACACACACATACATCAAGTTTCGTTTTGAGATCCAGGTTGGAATCTTTTCCTCTCTTATAATTCTCTCCGTGAAACTGCGCTTGAGACTTAGTCTCTTGTATTCGTGAGATCAAAACTCGCTGTGGCTCTCAACATCTGGAGACTGCCATAAAGCCCAAATGGCCAGCAAGCTGCCGGACTGGTCCACCCTGTGGTCCGCCAGCCTGGGGACACTAGAAAAGTACATGATCCACGGTTTCCTCCACTTCCTGCAGTGACGGCAAAGGGTATACGCGTTTGTAGTGAACAGTGCCCCAGTACGGAACTGGGCAATTAGTGCCTGCTCTCGATCCTCTTAAACCTCCACCACGGGTCAGTTTTGGACGGCCGCTCCATTTGACTTTGGACATTTCTGACCGTCACCCCTTAGTCCCAACTCGAGAACCACTGAGATTGTTCAAAGAGCCTGATCTTGGCAATCGCTGCCAGGTCGGAACCAGAGATGGACATTTACCTCACCAGGTGCATTGATTTGGGGCGGGCGGGGTCAGTCGTTATGGACTTATCATTGACCGGGTCCCTGAATGTATCTCGATGTTTTAATTTCAGAACATATAAAACTATAAATTTGGGCGTTTTTTTGTTTTTGTTTGTGTGTGTGTACCGTTCTTTCCTCCCAACTACACATAATTGTGCATTGGCCAAGAGGCGCTGCAGGAGACATAGAGAAGTAACTTGGACAAGCTAACTGATGAACCCCTTACCCACCACAGCGTGCAGATCCGGCTCACAACCAAAGCGCCACCAAGCCCTTAACGGTGCCCTTTCGGCCGCCCATTTTGTTTAAGTTCCACATTTCAGAGAAAACGAGGGGAAATAACGCTGCTTGACTCACGAAGGTATTCGTCAACATGGAGGCATTCCCTTTTTAACCACCACCAATAATTACACATAGGCCTACACCACTTTAAATATATATATATCATTTGAAAAATATCACCATGAAGGATAAAACTCATATCGCGATTAGTTCTCACATACACTTGGCTGGTATCAACATTTGTTGTTTTTTTTTTTAAATAAAAGGTACATTTATTTTATTTTTTTTTTACATTTTTAAGGGGTGCAATTTGAAATACTTCTGCGGTTGAAGCGGCATTCGTTGCAGGGGGCGTTCATTGCAGGGGGCGTTCGTACTTCTGAGGAGTTCGTTAAGTGGGTTACCCTTATAGTAGTAAAAAATAGATGACTGCCAAGACTCTTATCCCACACGCGCGGACTCCTCCACCCCAAACCAAATAATTGAAACGATCAAATTTACGTTATATGGCTCTCGATAGATAATTTTGTCAGGGGGCCCCGACCCACTTCTCTAGTAAATTACAGCCCAGAACCTCACCCCCCCACTTGCCAAAAAAATGCTCTTCTTGCAGTGTCCAAATAAATAACCAATGGTTTGACGCTGTCATGGTTTGATGATCTTTGCCAATGTTTGGTAACATAGTTGTTCAAGATATGGAGCAGAATCGTTTTCCACTCCCACCCCCACCCCACCCTACCCTCTCCGTGTCATTTTGTTAACTGGCCAGAGGAAATGATCTTTCACTTCCGGTTCGCATACTATGACCTAAATTTCGTCTCCGCCCCCCCCCCCCCCCCACCGCTGTGATCACCGGGTACCTCTGGGCCAACTCGTTTCTTGTGATATATAATTTTATCAACATGCTTTTTCTAATCATCTTTTTTTTCCCTTTGTTCTTTTATGTATTGTTTTTTTTTTTTTAAAGAAAACTGAAGTTGATACACAGAAACCTTCCCAATGAACGGACTGGCCAACCTAAATTTTTTTTTTTTTAACAGAATTGCTTGTTAAATTTTTTTTCATGTTTAAAACAAAAAAAAAATTTAAAAAAAATAAAATTTAAATCGTCTGTTCAATGTTGGACACTGGTGAAAAAAATGTGCCTACATTAATTTTGTTTGTGCGTGTGTGTGTGTGAGTGTGTGTGAGTGTGTGTGTGTGTGTGAGTGAGTGTGTGTGTGTGAGTGTGTGTGTGTGTGTGAGTGTGTGTGTGTGAGTGTGTGTGTGTGTGTGAGTGAGTGTGTGTGTGTGTGTGTGTGTGTGTGAGTGTGTGTGTGTGTGTGTGTGTGTGTGTGTGTGTGTGTGTGTGTGTGTGTGTGTGTGTGAGTGTGTGTGTGTGTGTGAGTGTGTGTGTGTGTGTGAGTGTGTGTGTGTGTGTGAGTGTGTGTGTGTGTGTGAGTGTGTGTGTGTGAGTGTGTGTGTGTGTGAGTGTGTGTGTGTGTAAATAATTGAGTCGTACAATAGACATATCATTATACTGAGACTTTCATGAGCACCAAAATAAACAAAAATAAATTCTTAAAGGATTTGATTCTAAAAATGTGATTATATTCTGTCTGATCTATACTATCTATATATTTGTCTGTCTATCCAATCAGGCATTAGTCTGTTTTTATCTCTGTGTCTGTCTATTAGTCAATTTTTATACCATGTCCGTCCAAATATCGAGGTGATTGATTATCAATAGGTATGTGAGGCTTTTTTTCAGCTTTATAATTAGACAAACGGTCGGTCGAGTGGTGAAGAGAGCCTTCGACAGGTGACCTGAGAGACCCTGGTTCGATCCTCAGTGAGAACCAAGGGAATTTGTCCAGGTTCTGTGGAAAATTAGTTAAAAGTCTCTTGACCCAGCTTTAAATGGGTACCTGACTTATGTCGGGGAGTGGGTACCTGATTTTATTGGGGAATGGGTACCTGAATTTTGTTGGGGAATAGGGTGCCTGAATTTTGTTGGGAATATGTACCTGACTTGAGTTGGGGAATGGATACTTGACTTAATTAAGTTAGGGAATAGTACCTGTCTTAATTTGGGGAATAGGTACCTGAGTTCATTTGGGGGAATAGGTATCTGCATTATGTCGGGGAATGGGTACCTGAATTATGTCGGGGAATGGGTACCTGAATTATGTTTGGGAAATACCGTTATTTATAAATTATATTTTTACTATTGCTATTTTTTTTACTGAATGAAATTACAGAGATGCATGAGAGAGAGACACTCACATTAATAACCTACAACAATTTAATTTATTGGTATCACTTTGTTGTCGAAAATGCTTTAATGACGACAATAACATCGGCTACTGCGTCCAGTATAGCTATTATTATGAAGAGTTCGTTCAATTGAAACTAGGAGATAAATCCTTAAGTCTTTGATATCTTATGATGATTTTTTTTAAATTGATTAAACCATCGCACCAGAATAATCATATTTATCGGGAATATTTATCAACGTCAATCACATTTGATACAAAGAATACCTGCCAATCAATCATTTCATTTCAACAGTGCTTTACAAACCCCATAGCTTTATTCCCAATACATAGTGAAAATAATAATAATAATATCTATATGTGTTTCTATCTTAAAAAAAATATGTTCTAACTCCCTTGGGGAAAAGAAATCAAATTAAAACGTTTGAGTAGCTCGTGACATTGATGGACAGACGACATCAAAACGCGCCATTAGAAGAAACAGGAAGATATCGATCTGATCTGGTGACGGGGTGGGGGGAGGGGGGTTGGCTCCACGTCCTTCAAGACGTTTCAATCGTCTGTCTTCCATTCCAACCCACCCCTTTTCCTCTTACCTTCTTCACACCAAACAAACACAACACACACACACACAAACACACACACTATACGGACTTGTGAAAATGTTACTCACATGTTGTCTCTGTACGCCATGTACATCTGTACGGAAGTGTTCAAGCTCTGGAGTCTGTTGTTGTGCAGGAATCTGGTACATGCAATAAAACAATAAAAAGACAATAACATTTGCAGACGATTGTAAACCGATAAATGAAATAATAAATGACTGAAAATGGAATCGTGTGATAATAAATCAATGCAATAGAGCGAAATATACACTATCACACATTGAATGGTGGATAGGGTTCGAAGTCGCGTAACGTTACACGTAAGTTACCGTAAATTACGCGTAATTTACGGTAACGTAAATTTGAAAATTACGCGTAAATTACGGTAATTTAAAAATGCATATTTGACGGCCATTTTTAATTGTTTCTGTCGCAATTGTTGTGCGTTAACAGTGGCGATCATAGATATATAAGACTAGATCGCTTATGCTTATTTAATAGAGACCGAAAAAGTGTTGTATTCGAGACCCCTACTTTAAAAGAGAAGAGTACAATTCTGTACAGTTCTTTATTTTTTACCGAAAAAGATTTCCCTTCCTTTAATTAAAAAAAAAAATCCCCATTCATGCTAGAGGTTGGCGCTTTTAAAATCTACTGATGTGTCCGAAAAAATTATATTTGACGGTTAGTAATAATATAATCAAAAAACAGCTGGTAATAATAAACACGAAGGCATTTTATTCAAAGTTAATTGAAAAAAAAAAAGTTTTTGAAAATTTGTCAAGAAAACAATGCAAATGTCTTCTGCTATTTATTTTGATTACTTATGGTTTCTATGCGTACTACGTCAGGTTTTACAGAATTGTAATTTCTTCTCTTTAAAAGTTATGGTCCGCACAATATATGTCTATGCATAGCCCATAAGCGATCTAGTCTTTATGTATCTATGGTGGCGATTAATTAATTACAGTGATTAGAGTACCATCTACATCCGGCCACAAGCCTAAACCGGAAGTATTCGTTTGGTAAAACAGCGTAAACCGCAAAGTATATTGTTTGTTTTTAATCGTTTCAGTAAACATAATAAAATAAATATTTTCAATAAGGAAGCCAAAGTCTGGTTAAAAATAAGATAAAATCATAACAATTTTCGATTAAGTACACAATGCCGCCATGAGCTGTATAGCAAGCGGCCGCAAGCCAAACGGGAGGTTATAAAATTAAAAAAAAATCCAAAAAAATGTTTTTTTAAACATTATCTACAGTAACCGTACCCAGGATTTTTTTTTTGGGGGGGGCAAATATTTGACATTTTTTTATGAGTTACTATCAGCAATAACATTTTGGGCTGCAGCTCCCAGCTCTCCCCCTCCCCCACCCTGGGTACGGCCTTGATTATCTATATATGTTCCAATGTCATGAAACGTATAGGAAACATTTTACTGTGTATAGCGCTTCCATCGATCGCGTCGGCCGTATTACGCTGCGTATTGCACCCATGTCGTCTGTATTTCGCTGCGGATTGCCCCAGCGTTGATCGCGTGTGCCGTCTTTAGCTGAGTTCGGCACCCGCGGCGTATTTCGCGGCGCATTTCACTCGTTCAGCGTCGACCGTATTAGACGGTATTACTTCAGCCAAAGATGGCCGCCGCTGATGCAGTAAGTACACGACGAAATACG